>JAOEHI010013397.1:0-31286 GCA_025447815.1 Percopsis transmontana
CCCAGTAATCAACCAACGTCGCTTACACATTAGTGAAGTCATGTCATGACAGGTTTCAGCAATATCTGAAGCACTAGCTAATTTCCCTGGTGTGTTATGTTTCCCCCCCCTCCGTCCCCAGTAACCCTGCGGAGCCTCAGTGCCCCATCGAGTTGTGCGGCTGGCGGGGCAAGACGTCCATCCGGGCCTTCGTCCCTCGCAACGAGCGCTTCCACTATCTCCGCATGCTGGGCGTGGAGGTCTTCCGAGACAAACAGGGCATGGGCCGGGGACAGAGGGATGCAGGAAAGGAAGGAAAGGAGGCGGTGGAGGAGGACATGGAGGAGGAGAACGGCTCGTCAGAACCAAAGACCAGTTGTGAGAAACCAGAGGTCAGCACCTGAGAACATTAAAGGGGGGGAACATTAAACTAACTGAGCTCTGGAAGTCCGAGTGCTGTGGAGCAGGCCTGGGCCAGACCAAACGTCTGAAAGAGAGAGGGGGGGGGGGGGGTGGTCTCTATACTGCCACAGGACACCCCAGGCTTGTCATTTGTCTGTGTTTTTGGTTTAGCCCAGGGAGTCGACACTCGGTAAGATGTTTTATTTTCTATTCCTGGGGTATTTTAATTTTACTTTTAACAAACACTCTACTGTCAAAGTGGCCCAAAGGGTTCTGTTCATGTTGCACATTAAGGTTTATTTTTTCTGCCGTCTCAGTTTTGTACTTCTCTTGTTCAGAGTTATTATGGAATTGATTAAAAATATTATAATTAAATTACAATGAACAGCATGCCAAGGTTATTTTTCGTATTGCCACTGTCAATATATTTGTTTGACCGCCCCTTAGTGGTTAGGGTTTGGTATTCCATAAAGACTGTTATACTATGTATTACATACTGTCGTCATGACATCCGTTTGATGCTGCCTCTTATCAGTCAGCTATCTCACCCGTCTGCCTTCACAGTCCCTTTAACTCATCCAAACATGTCCGTTTCCCCTTTACTGTTGTACAATTTAACCAAGTTAATAAAAAGAATCATAATTCTTAAATGTTGTCCAGTTTTTTTTTGTTTTTTTAATAAATTACAGCTTCTTTGAATTATACACATAACACATGTTTGCAGTGGAAGACTGATATGAATTCCCTTAACTCTCTGGTTCTCTACAAAGGTGTATTCAGTATACATTTACCTAGTACAGGTTAAAATGAGGTCATTGCCCTCTTACTTTAGTGTCAAAATTGTTTTAAATTAAACACAAACTCTATGAAAATGTCATCATGCCCCTTTGACTACTTGACATGGTAAACTTGATAGTTAGTCTCAAATCTGAGACCTGGCCTGTACAGATGATCATAAATCATGTTAGACTAGCTATTGGTTTTGTATTAGCGTCTTTAAATTGTAAAACGCAGCAACGCTCACTGCAACCTGTAAGCCGTTGCCATGGCGGTTACAGCGGCTGGACAGACACACGTAGGCTTACACATCTCTGCTTCTGTTTGTTACCCTACCCAGCTACTATGGCAACAGCAGTCATGACAACCAGCTACCTTACCTCTCTCCAATCCAATGCAAATGAAGGGAACAGCGGACAGAGAAAATAAACAGTTTAAGTGACCTCTACACAGTGTTCAGTAATGATGTCATGAAAACAATCATATATTTTAAGTCTGGATTTTAATCATGTCTACATATTCTACAGGTGCAGCTCAAAAAATGTGAATATCAGATGAAAGTAAATGTTGCTTTTCATTTGGCAATCAAGTGGAGAGGCACAGAATCCAAGTTGCTTGAAGTCCAGTGTGAAGTTTCCACAGTTAGTGATGATTTGGGTGCCATGTCATCTGCTGGTGTTGGTCCACTGTGTTTTAACAAGTCCAGAGTCAATGCCAATATCCTGGTAGCCGTCTACCAGGATATTTTAGAGCGCTTCATGCATCCATCTCCTGACAAGCATTATGGAGATGCTGATTTCCTTTTCCACCAGGACTTGGCCTCTGCCTACAGTGCCAAAGAAATTAGTAACTGGTTTTCTGACCATGGTATAAATGTGCTTGATTGGCCAGCCAACCCGCCTGACTTGAACCCCATAGAGAATCTATGGGGAGAATCATCGGTTTCTCTTGAACCCCATAGAGAAACCGATGAGGAGCTGCTCTTGGATCAGTCGAGGACAATGCAAAGGCGAAATGTGATTTGTAGCGCTGAGTGGAGGGAAAACAGAGGAAGACCTCAGGGTGAAGGACGGCATCATCAAAGGGCGATAAACTGGATTAGAGGAATTGTCGAATCAGATGGATGAAAACACTCAATGAAAGGATAACTCTATAGGCCTGAGTTAAAACTGAGTATTTCACTGGCCTCTCTCTCTCTGTGTATAATTCAGTAATAATGACATCCCTGTCCTCATTTATCCCTTCCACGTCCTCTCATTCTTCTCTTCCTCTTCTCTCCTCATCCATCATGATCTTTTTTCAACCTGCATGTAACGCATCACGCTCAATTTCTTATCTCTCCGTCTTTACCCCCGTGGCGTCCCTACAGGGCCTTTCAGTGCTCTCTGAAGTTTCTAGAACACTCGTTCTTGTTCTAAAATGTTCCCAAACTGTCATCCCAGTTTAAGGCCCAGTTCTGAGTGCACCATTTTGTTTTGTGGGTCCAGTCGGCCTCGCTGTGATCCTCTGTATGTATCTGAGTACAACAGTTGTTGTATGGTCTGTCGTTGAAGGTTTGTCCCGTTCAACACATCTGTCTTCTGTATTAGCTAGGGCTGTGCAAAAAAGTCGATACAGCTGAGTATCGCGATATTTTAGTCCACGATACTTAGATTTTTATTTTTTATTAATCACACAAAAAATATACAGAACAAGACAGGGAATAGATATACAAAATGAAGGATTTAATTCAATCAATACATTATTCATGTTTTAAACAGATTTAAAACAATGTGTAATGCAAATATTGTTTTTATGAATCGGAATGGAAAATAGTTTTCACTCAATTAGTTATCAGTATAATGTAATGTACATATTTAGACTAACCATATGTAGCGTGTTCGCAATGTATCGTGATACATATTGTATCGTGACCTATGTATCGCGATACCTATCGTATCGTGAGGTCCTTGCCAATACCCAGCCCTAGTATTAGGTTTAATGAAAGACAACAATGCAAAAAATGTAACGTATTGTGTGAACGTCTTTATTTTGGAAATCTATTCTCCATACTGCCTCTCTGTTAACGGTGTGTGGGCTTCTAGTGATTCTTGTCGTATTATTACAATGTATGCAATAAGCTAAGGCCCTGCCCTCCTGTGTACATAACCGGAGAGTAATTTGGACCAATGCATTGTCATGGTGATACTTCGCAAGACGTGCGGTGTTGCCTCTTTCTCGTCCCTCCATCCATCCTTTCATCCCCAGCCTTTCTTCCTCCTGGCCCCTGTGGGACAGGGATACTGTTGTGCGCTTCATGCACTCTGGGCCGGAGCCTTGTGGACACGGATCCATTCGGGATTACATAATCAAGATGTTACGCAATGCTGAGAGACCAGAAGCGAAGGGGAATTCAGACACTTAGAGTGTGTGTGTGTGTGGGGGGGGTTGGGGGGGGTAATGCTTGTGTTTCATGTTTGGATTAAACCAAATCCCACTCAGCTCTTCACATGAACACACATGCGCACGCACACACACACACACACTAGCGCACATACAGTATACAGATTTATTGAATATATGAACTGCTTGCCCTTTGAAAATCTGTAGTGATAGTCGGGGGCCCTATCTGAGAGTGTTACTGTGGAAAGCCTGCGTGCGTGCACGCACACATACACCTGAATAGAGCGTCCTTGTGTGTCAACTGGTGTGTGACGATGCAGATTTCAAATGCTTTAATCCTTTTTTTTTTCTCCTCGTCATCTGTTCCTGACTCTAATTTCTAGTGTGCGAGTATGTATGTTAAAAGGCTGTACACTCCAGTGTTAACACAGACTTTATTGTCTCCAATCCAGGCCTAGATTTGGATGGAAAGCTAAAAAATAGCATGGAGTGCTACATGAGACAGTAGCCTACCAGCATGTCTACCATCTGATAGGCACAACGGCATCTGCCATCGCCGGTTGAACACATTCATTCACCTTATTAAAGGAACTGCAGCATACTGTTACGATCTACGAGGGAGGACTCAAGTGCAGACACACACACAGGGAGTGGATTAAAGATGGTTGGTTCATTTAAACAGATCACCGGGTCAGGAATGGGATTGGATGAAGCAGGGGCAGGTAAAGGGGACCGAGGGGAGTGTGGGAGAGGGAGGCTGAACCCAGGGCTGGAGATGAGTATAGTAGTGTGGTTGTGGATAGGCAGGCAGATGAGCAGCTAGCAATGGGCCCAAGGCTGGAGGTGACACAGGCAGACAGGGGAAAACAGGAAACACAGGGAAACAGAGGCTGTAACTCATACATGGCATGAAGCTCAGACATGGGGCTTCCCCAAGGCGTTTTTTTGTTCAAGGCAAGGAACTTTATTTATTTGTTTAAGGCATTAATCGTCTGTTCGGGGGCGTTAAGGATTGCTGATCTAGACAACCCAGTCAAACAGGTAACGCCACGCACAAAAAAAAGGTATGCATTTCCAAAATGCAGCGTAAACTGGGTTAGTGCACAATAAGTCTCTGCCAACAAACCGCGCTGTCCCTGTGGTCCTGCATGATTGACACGTGAAAGATATCTTGTCCTGAGTTGAGTGTCAGAAGGACAGTTTGGGGTTAGCGTCACCTGTTGACGCTCCCAGTAGGTCACTGGTTCTAAGCCCCTCTCTCTCTCTCTCCCATCTCTCTTCCATCTCTGTCCCCCTCGTCTCTCTTTTTCTTTATATCCCTGCCCCATCCTTTTTTGTTTGCCTGCCCATTTAGACTATCTCTCTCTCTCTCTCCTCTCTTCCTCACTGCCCCTGTTCTTGTCTCCGATGATTAATCTCACAAACGGAAATAGTATTCCCAAGGTGGGTGCGCCGCGGGTGCGGGTTCAGGGCAGAATTCATGGTGAGGGCTGGGTCACCTGTGCTCCACTGTGCGCGTCGTACGCACGTCACAGCCAAACCAAACCACAGCAGCGCCTCAAAAGCTTGATTCAGACGGCTGCCTCGGCGACCGCGCGGGTACATCCGTCTTCCTGGACGGGTGCACTGTGATGAGAGTTCAAGAGCCTGCGTGCCGCCGCGCAGCCTCGGGAGGGTGGGAAAGAAGGATAGGAGAGACAGTAATGTGAAGCGGAATGCTCGAGCGAGGGAGAGAGAGAGAGAGGTCGCGATTGAGAGAGGAGGCGGGAGGCAGAGGATGAGGGTACAAGGCTTTATTTAGTGCATGCCTGCAGGTGTTGCCTAGTAACAGAGAGGAAACAGATTGAGGGAAGAGAGCCGGCGAGCAACATTTTTTCTTTATCTTTTTCTCACTGTCTCTCTCTTTTCTGCTCCTGGCCTCACGCTACCCGCCCCCCTCACCCAACCCCACACACAAATAAAAGACACACACACACACACACACGCACTGCATAGCGAAGCCGGTGCTCCTCATTAGCAGTCAGGGTTGCTGTGTCCTCCTGTCAAGAGGAGGAAGAGAGGAGAAAAGCAGGAGACAGGAGAGGAGAGAGTGAGTGGAGAACTGGGAGAATGCCAGAGGAGAGAAGCGACGGTGGGCGAGAGATATACAATCAAATGCTTTAAAAATATCAGTCTGGGTTGTTGCTATGGCATTGGCTGCTGCATTTCGCCAGTTAAAATTTATATATATATATTTATACACACATATACAGCATTTAGCAGATGCTTTTATCCAAAGCGACTTAGAATTAGTACATTTGTCAACAGTTGAACTGGTTAACCACCAGTTTTTGCAAGCAGATAACATTCTCCTAGAATAAGGACAGCATCAGGTAACATATATATAATTACCCAGAGAGACTTCCACGCTATATTGGGAGTAACAGGATGATTTCACGAGTTTAAAAAGCCTATTATTTATTCTTTTTAATAAATATTGCAAAAAATCGGATGTGTTCACAGTTGTTTTATGTTTTTATTGTTATCTTTGCCAGAGTGTGGGCGTGGTTTAGCTCTTATGCGTGTGAAAGGTAATGTTTGGAGGCGTGGTTCACGGGATTTGGGGATTGGAGACAGGTGCGTGTGGTTACTTATCACCAGTCTTCCCAGCCACATACCTTGCTGGTGGCACGAGGAAACGTTAGTGGAAACCTAGTCTCCTGTCGTACAGTTTAAATGAAGGGCAATGCTAAAGATCTGTTTTTGTGCTACGTTCTAGCGGACTGTGGGAAGTATTTGTACTGTTGCAATAAAACCGTGCGGGGCATGGGTAAAACCCTTAGACTATAAATAAATGGACAAACCCTCCGTGACGTCACCCATAGATTTTCGGGTTCGAAGCCAAGTGTGCAGGCTCGGGGCGTTACCATCTTGGCAGTGTCAGACTCCCGCCTAAGTATAATGAATGGATAAATTGATGGCTTAATATAATTTTAACTGATGAGATGTATAAAAATTGACCCCCCATACACTCGTCATGAACAGGGAAACTAGCTATAGAGACCAAAACCGTTTTTAGTACCATGCTGTAAACATGTTTATTTATGCTGTGAAGTTGGACATTTTAACATGGGGGGGGGTCTATGGGGATTGACTCGTTTTTGGAGCCAGCCTCAAGTGGCCATTCGAGGAACTGGAAGTTTTGGCACTTCCTTATTGGCTTTATTTCTAAGATTCGAATGTTGCCACTTGGTAAAACCTAAAATCTGTGTGGACAGCAGTCAGTATACGCCACAGGCTGCAAGTAGGATACTTCTTTTGGTGGTCATAGGTCACATTTTTTAAACGTTTGAGAACTGCTGAGCAAAATGGCGTGTGAACAAACACTCAATATCAAGCATTTATGACTGCAGTCAAGATACAATTGAGTGTGCACGCACGCCATAGGATTGGCCCAGTTAAGGCCCTTTCAGACAGAACTTCTCAGGTGTTCGGGGAAGTCGCAGGGGACAACGCAAAATAGGCGGGGTTTTCTTGGACATAGAAAACCCCGCCTATTTTGCTATACGCCAGTAACAATCACGTAGCTTGTACGTAGTCAATATGTGTAAGTCTATATGATAAACATAGCTTAGACCGACAGATGCATCTCCGTACCTGTGTGATGGCACACAGCAACGGAAGCCAGCCAAGACAGCCCAAACACAGTGGCTTTTTCAAAAATATATAGGTTTTCATAAAGCCCCCCAGATTACATAATTTTTTTAGAATTACAATGAAGTGACTAGTGTATGTCTAGTTCACAGCATATGTTGGGGTTAGACCCTGAATAATTGCTGGCGAGAAGACTATTTACACCCCTCAGTTCTCCTATTAGAGAGCATAGAGCCATCAGTGAGAGTTTTAAAATATTAAATGGACTGATTGTTATTATAGGGTTCACATTCACAGGTACACCGGTTTATAGATATAACGTGAATAATGTAACATCCGAGAAAGAGTAAAAAGTAATGAAATTCACTATATATTAGAATGGAATTAATTATTAAAGTTGAAGAATTCAGAACAGTGTGCTTGACATAGACCAAATATTCGATAATAGAATTAGTTGACAAATATTTTCGTTATCGAATTTTGTCGATAACGTCGATCACTTGTTGCACCCTAATACATAAACCTTTCAGGAACACACTTCTGCATATTGCAGGAACATAATATATAAGAATTTTGAACAGGGTAAATATCATTTAGATATTAGCTAAACTATTTAAGCTTTTAAACACCATAATGCTATAACTAGTTGAAACTAGTTGCATTAGGTAAGCAACCTCGCTAGCCTAGCCATATGCTCACATAATGCAACACTAGCCAGTGTAGGGATAATACACAGACCGATTTGGTCACAATATGAAATACGGCCCACGTGTGTACAACAACTTATTATCTCTAACTGATCGCATGTGTGTGTACCACTCATGGTACCACTGTGCTGGAAAGAATGAGGTCGCGTGTATGTAGTGTTCACGGTGAAACCCACCGCAAGGCAATCTTACGTATATGAAAAGCCATCCAGTTCAAAAATATGTGACTTCTTACACGTAGACAACACGTTGTTTGTACGTGTTGTTAACGCGTTGATTTTTTAAAAACTAAAAAACAATTTAATTTCATTGAGAGAAGCAAATAAGAAATGATTTCACCCCCAAAGATCAGTTTTTATTTTGATGTAAGGAAAGCTATAGAGAAGTAAGAATTATCCAACCAAGGGGAGGAAAATCAGAACCAAATCCAACCTTCTGAGTCAGAAGGTAAAAGTTGCAAAGGACAGCTTTAACATAACAACCGGGTTACATGCGAATGCTTTTAGCGCATTCTCCTATGATTTGTTGAGCTTGTTCTTTTATTAAATTACGACGCTTAGCTTTAATTGCACAGTTCGGTGTCTGCGGCTCCTTTTGCCTCTGCGTCTGCACTCCATTCCCGCCTCACCTTACAAGACCAAGTAACGTTAACGTTAGCTTATCTTTTTAACATCGATTACACCGTTAAAACATTACTACAGCACCGGTACACTAAATCAAGTTATTAATTTTTGATATAAAGTAATACATGCAGATATTGTATCAGCTATTTTCAAATATACTGAACGCTCGCTAACCTCAACGTTACTTGGGTTTAACGTACTTAACTAAATGCTAGCGAACCAAGGCATCATCATTGCTAGCAGGAGAACTAATGTGACTGACCATTAACGTTAACGTCATTAAGTTACTGAAACAAACAACAAATAGCTTTTGATAACAACAAAAATATGCATTTACCTCTGTTTTTTCAAATTTGATGGTGAATTCTTGAAAGCCAGCAGTTCGTGGTGTTTCGGTTGGCACAATTTGCAGCACACTCGCCAGGAGTCATTTTTCATGCCTACTATCTCAAACATCTCTCTCAGATAAGGCCAATGAGGATTGGGAATGTCTTGCTTCTTGTCTGTCGAATCTCAGTTTTCTTTATTTTCAATCATGTCGCCAACTGGCTTCAACTGGCTGGTCAATCTTAGCTTCTTCTGCGTGTTCTGCGATGCCTTGCAGGCTTCTTCCACCTGGTCAATCTTAGCCTGGGCCTGGTTTACGTTGGAGGCAGTGTATTTCGGCTTTACCAACATGGTGGGAAAATTCTTCTTCTCCTTATGGGCTTGGCACGCTTCAATTGGCTGGTCAATCTCAGCTTCTTCTGCGATGCCTTGTGTAGGCTCCTTCCACCTGGTCAATCTTAGCCTGGGCCTGTTTTTTCTAGGCTGTGTTCTTCGGCTTTACCAACATGGTAGGAAAATCCTTCTTCTCCTTTAAGGCCTTGCAACAGACTGAGGCCAGACTGACATGGCCAGCGTCAGCTAGGTAGTCGGGCTATGGCCACTGGTGGACAGCAGAGGGCAGTAATGATAACAAAGCTTTGTTACCTTTATAGTGACCTGTTACACGTGCAGTGTGTGCTCACTCTTCAGTCTCTCTGTGCTATAGGCCTAACGTTGGCAACTACGAACAGTGGAAAAAGGACAGGAGACGGTTGAAGAACTTTTTTTTCTTCTTCTTCATCTCAGCATCCTTCTTTTCGTGCTTGGGTATGATTTGACACAAGCAGAACCTCCTTTTCTGCAAGCAGGGCCTCTTTTTCTGCAAGTGGTGCCTCCTTTACCACGAGAAGAGCCTCAATTCATTTTCTGTGCAGGTCCTCCTTTTCTGCTTGGAGGGTCTCCTTTTCTACGTGAAGCAACCCACCCATGTTTCCTTTTCCTGCTTAGCTTGCTGGAGCTGGAGCTGCAGGTAATTTTGAGCCTTCTTAGCATCCCTCATCTCCTCGTCCCTGCTGCTTTTTAGGACATCTATGCACGCTTCAACTAGCTGGTCAATCTCAGCTTCTTCAACTTCTTCTGCGATGCCTTGCAGGCTTCTTCCACCTGGTCAATCTTAGCCTGGGCCTGGTTTACGTTTGAGGCAGTGTACTTCGGCTTTACCAACATGGTAGGAAAATCCTTCTTCTCCTTATGGGCTTTGCACGCTTCAATTGACAATCAGGCTTCTTCCACCTGGTCAATCTTAGCCTGGGCCTGGTTTAAATAAGAGGCTATGTGCTTCGGTAACATGGCAATTTTCTCGTGCCAGGCCTTGCAGTCTTCAGACAGCTGGTGCTGAGCTACTGCGTCATGGGCATTGGAGGTTGACAAACCTCTCATGTGCCAGTGGATCCACATTCCCATACCTTTGTAGGAGATTATTCATCTTCTTCCCATGATCTTTTAGCTCATCAGAAATGTTCTCTAAAGACCTGTCAATAGACTCTAACTCCTCCATATCGGAAGCCTCCATAGCTGCTAGCTGTAGCAGGTTATTTTGTATTCATGTTCATGTCATTGTTCATGTTGTCACTATTCATGTTGTCATGTATATACTATATACAGATGTGATGACTCAAAATGTCTGTGGTGCCGTGGCAGATAAATTGCGTCGCCGAGTTGCGGTGTGTAAGCTCGACGACACAACATGTAGTAGAGATTATTGAATGCTAGAGGCCCCCCGTGTATTAATTCCCACAAAGCCGGCATTGAATTCCCAGTTTAGCTCTTGAGTTCTTGAGTTTGAATTCCATGCATAAAGCATGATCAATATAGGCTTCTAAATGATTAATTATTTAATGCTGTGATTTAATGTTGGATTACTTTTTTTATGGCTGGTTTGGAAGAAACATTCAAGGCTGTAGTGGATCAGTGGACAAGATTGTTGGCCGTGGTTTTACTGTAAAAATCTCTCTCTCTTCTATGAATCCCATCTTCAGTCATGTTTCGGCTTTTCATGCTTTCGTACTGTAGGCTACAGGCTACACCGAAAGCCGTGGCACCTGCTTTTTCTCCCATATTTAGACATACTAAATAATTTAAATACAATTTTTTTTTCTCCCTATGAGTTATAATTACATAGTTTTCAACCTCAGCAGTAGACCAGGCTGAATAGCTCAATGTGTAAAATGATGTACTTTATTTCGAAAGGTCGACAGTTCGATTTCCAGGCTTGTATCATTTTTTCATCAATTTTCTTTCAATTGTCTTTGTTGGGTTGTTTTTTCTGTATTTATGGTTTATACAAGGGGACACAGTAAAGATGAATCTTTCAACCATTCTTCAGGAAGCATTTAATTGTTTTTAAATTGTTGCCAGTGCCTAATCGCGAACCAGTTCTTCGCATTTCGACAGCAAATGAACCGGCTCTCGAATCTAGAACCAAGAACCGCTTATGTCAGGGGGCCGGGGGCGGGGCTATTAAGACTGACCAAAAACTTTGTGACCACCTTTTTTTTTTTTTAACAGATCTTCAGCATGAATGTAGGTCCCTTAGCAGTAGCGTTCGCGCCTCGTCAACATGGAGCTGGTGATCTACTACATTTCTTAACATGCCTTCTTTCACACCCACAAAATCGCACCCCTGGTATGAAATGTTGAAAATCATTCAAATGTGAAAAGTTCAGTGAAGGGATACACGTTTTTCTCTCTCAAATCGTGTTGTGAGCATTTCACACTACACAATCATCGCTCACGGGGGGGCCATGATGTACCTCCAAACTAGGGCTTGTCGGCGAGCGAAAAACCGGGCTAAAATAGTGTAGTGTGAACCCAGGCATAAGCGACACGAAAGCTTTGAAATTAGATTTGCGCTCTACCACGCGCGAGAATTTTTTGGGTAGCGTGACTCACGTGAAAAGTGTGTCACGCACCAGGAGCGTGAGAGTTGCCAACCCAGAGAGAGAGAGAGAGCAGATCCATGTCCCCCACTCGCGTGATTAGGGATCAGTGCATGTGTTCAAGCATTGATCGTGTGTACACATTTGTCTTGTTGAAAAACTAGCCCCGCGGGTTTATTAGCCTACTCAGCCTGGGAACGTGACGGCGTGAGCATTACGAGCACAGCGCGCGCTCTCTCTGTCCCTGCTTAGGTGCAGGCGTCTTGGTGACAGAGAGAAGGGGTGTGCTCTGCATTCCAACCTCCTCTCCTCTCCTCCCTCCCTTGTTCCAGCTTCCTCATCCCTCATTCCCAGAGAGTTCAGGGGGGCAGCTTCTCTTCTTAAGCCTCCTCTCCTCTTTCCTTTCATTCCCCCTGCTTGCACACAGTCTACATTCTCTCTCTATCTCTCTCTCTTGGTGGCCCTGTCTAGTCCCTGTCTAATCTATCTAGTCTCCTGGCCATCTGATGTGCTTGTCTCTGTCTCTCTGTCTGTCTATCTGTCTGTCTCGTAAGGAGCAAGGCAAGAGACTTTTAACCTTGAAGAGGATTCCTGTTGCATTGAGGAGACACGTGTTCTTTGTGCTGCTGCACACACACACACACACACACACACCCTCTTTCTCTCGTTCACACGAATGTGCTCACGTAGGCTAAATGTGCACGCACAAACACATACACAAATGCGCGCACACATACACGCACTCACTTATACTGGCGTAGGGGTTGATTTGCTTTCAGTTCAGTCCATTTAGGAGGTGAATTGATTTTGAAAGGCGATATTCTTGAATACGTCCGGTTAAACCGATTTAATTGAAAATGATGTCTATGTCAGCGGCCATGGGGGTTTTATTTTTGATTCCAACACGTGTGTTCTTGGAAATATGAACGTAGAGACACGCAATGATTCCGACTAATCCACACCTCAAAGCTGTCTGGCTCGGCTGCCAGCGTGCTGGCTCCTACTGAAAGCATTAGAAGGGAGTCTAAAAATACGTTTTTCCCACATGCACTGTGCCATATAAAATATTTATAGTGAGCCCCCGTCTTGAGAATGGCAAGCAGGCGAGAGGAGGAGAAAGGTGTTCGTATAGCTAGTTCGTGGTACCATCTGGCGCCAAGCCAGGACTTACGTAACGGCACACTGCAGAGTAAAAAATAAATAATAAAACGACAGCTACAGGGCTCCCAATCTGTATTTAACACACAAAGAGAGAGCGAGAGAGAGATGGTTATATGGTGCTCTTCATCTTTGGATAACTATCAACCCTTTCTTCGCTTTTCAACTGTCAAAGCTACATTAATACAGAGTTAGCTAAATAAACGATGGGCTAACTTCAATACATTATTTTTATATATACACATTGCCGAATACATTTTATGGAGCAAAATTAATGTTTGATTACCTCAATCACAGACACAGACACACTCAAACACAGGTGATGCATGAGAGAAGACAAATGTATTATTTAACACTCCTGTTTCCTAGCGAGGTGGCTCATGATAGGACTTGGATGCATAATGCATGTTGCCTCTAAAATCCTAACAATGTTCCATGTTGAAATGTATTCCACTGTAAACGCATGCACGCTCCTCAAAAGCCTTTGTTCAGCATTTGTACAGCATCGCCATTTCAGCATTTCTTATCCTGTTCTTTAGACCTCCCATTGGAGACAGCTTGATCAACGGGTAACATAATCCATGATCCTTACTTTATGTCATCGCGTGGAAAAGGCCACATGCGTATTTTATGCATTTTTCGAAAGACGCCTCTACACTGCGCTGTGGTGAGGGGAATCAATAATTCAACGTTGGCTCTTTAATGGTATGTCCCTAGAGGTCCTTGTTTTGTGTTCTGACCCTTTTACAGCCTCTCAGTGCCTGCGGTCCTCCAGCTAGCATTAAAGCTACGTGTCACCTATAGATAGAAGGGTTGCGGTGTGTGTCTGCGTGCATGCGCAGAAGCGTGTTACATGAGAGATTATCCTTGGCCCTGCTCTTAACATGGCCGACCCCAGCCAAAGGGATTCTGGGAAAACTTCTGAGTGGTGTGTCAGCAAGGACAGGAAACGAGAGTCTCAAATTACGTCTCATCTAATAAAGCTAATATAATTCTCTGTCTCTGTCTCTCTCTTGTGTAGCCTGACCTCAGCTAGTTAGCTCACATTTTAGTGTGTATAAATATTCCCTGTAACCCAATATAGGAGCCTGTATGTCGAGTTTTACCTTGAAAACAGAATGTCATTCCATATATGTAGGTCTATGTAACATGTAAACAGGTTGTTGCTGTTGTCTTACATCCATTACAATCTCTTCTGAAGGTACAATATGTTAAATATGTTAAATTAAACAAGGTCAATTTATTTGTTGGTATCAGTCACGCTGCATTTAACAGTTTACAGTTACATTTGAATGTTTATATGTCTGGAGTAAGAGCTTATTCTCCTCTGTCTTAGTTTGTTTGCTTGTTCACCTAGCTGAGGTAGTTTGTTTTGGCTATTGGTGTCAAGCTGACTTTCAGGCCGGTCCCGTAGTTACACAATTGAATAATGAATGTTTTTGTCTGTAACTTCTACTCCAATCTCCAGTAGCAGAGTGCACACAGACACGCACAAACACATACTTTAGCTTTCTTGGATGCTTGTTGTGTTGGCTAATCAGGAAATTATGCTAAATTGCATGCCCTGGTGTCCTCTGGGTTTTTACTGTGTCATCAATATCCCTTTCTCCCTCTCTCTCCGGACTGTACACGGCTGTATCTCTCTAAGGACCAGTCACAAAACTCAGCAACAACAGGACCGATTAGGGATCAGTTGCAGGGATACGTCAGCAATGTTTCATGTGTGCCTGTCCATTCATTTCATGCAAGCTGTGCAAAACATTTTGGGTTTCAAGACATATGAATGTAGCATGCATCTTGGAGTCATGAGTAATTAAATTATTCGATGCATGCATATGGTATGAAGGATACTTAATTTAAGAAAGTTGAGAAATATAAAAGCTGCTAGGCTACACATAGAAACATTGCTAATGAAAGGGAGAGAGAGAAAGAGAAAGAGAAATATACACCCTGTGTAACCTTGACTACTCTGCTACATGGATGTTGTGTCTAGATGAATTTATTATTACTCTCTGTGACCAATGCTTGCTCTCCCATCACACTCTTGTAGGCACAGCACACAGACGGCCTCAGATGGAGGACTTCTGATAAGAGAGAAGAGGCTATAACACACTGTTCTTCTTGCGCAGAATGTCTAAAACAACGTCTCAGCGTTACAAGGACATCACAGAGGCAGCACGAAAAACTGGGGGGGGGGGGATTTACTTACGGAGACAAACCACAAGTCCAACAGCGGAGGTTGAATAAGCTGTAACTTTATTGCACATTCCTGTTGGGTCTTGAAAAGACCTTTCACCTTTTGGACTTTGATGAACTTTGTCTTGACCAAACACTGGTGCCAGTTGGTAGGAAGAGGTTGCTCCTAGGAACAGATCTACGATCAAATTTGCACATATCCTCATACGTATGGACGTAGGGGAATTGGGGAGGTTCTCCTGAGCCTAGATTTACGTTTGTGGAGGAACCTCAACCTTTTTTACTGTGTTGACTGTGCACTAAACCAAATCATGTTCCATGGAACTTGAGAATTTAATAAAATTCCCACTCCTTGTCAGGACCTGACCAGGGAAAACTCTGGGAACTGGTAGCCTTTGTGAAACTCGTTAATTTGTCCCTGGAATCTGCATTGTCCATACAATCCTCCCCAGCAAATAAGTACATAGGCTATCATTCTTGTTTAGGGATTTTTTTCCCCTTACTGTATGTTTCTGTGACAATACCTGTGACATGCTTCAAATCTTCATTTTGGCAAACCACAAATAAATTAAAACACAAACATTCATATAACACAATGTGACAATTTAGGACGCTTAGAAAAAGAAGTACGTACAGAACAAAACAAAAAAAAGAAGAGGAGAAGCATTTGCTGTTTGTTTTTCCCCATATTTTTTCTTGCTTTTCTTGAAAAATAACGAAAGATATAGCTAGCTACTAATTACGTATCACATGCAGATATAATACAACATAATCAACTCACCCAGTTAGTGTCTGCAAACTACCAGTCTAAACTATATCACAAAATGATTCTCTTGAAACCAGCAAACACTCAATTTTGAGATATTTTGTCATATATTTGATTTTTAAATATTCCCCTGCTCACAAGCTAAGAAACACTATATGACCAACCGTGAAATGAATAGCCAATCAGAGAGAAGAATTCCACACTATGATCACATACCAGATGGTACTTTTTTTCGTACACATAAACATTTATTCGCACATACAGATAAACGCAATACAAGGGGATTTAAACTGAATCTTCACAATTCCAGAGTATCTTATGTGCAGTGTCAGACCTAGTATGGACTGTTCACACACACAAACATTCAAACTAGACATACGATGGGACTGTTTGCATCCCATTTCCTGCAGAGAGAAAAGTGACAAATGTCAAGCCCGAGCAGGTGGTTTGACGTCTCATTTCTCCTCCTCTGCCCCACACTTCTCTAATGAAGCTCTGTCCAAATGCCAAACCAATTAACAGTGTTGCTGTTGCTGGCATCCAGCAAGACAAACAGTGCACCAGACAGGCGGTGGCTACGAGCAGCTATCGATTGAAAACGGATGCTCCTGTTACTGTAATTTCAAGGACAGCGGTAATCACAGATATCAAAATCTACCGTGAATAGTGTTTGCACCAGCGTGTGCGTCGCTTCTTGTCAGCCAGCTTATTAAAAAGAAACAATGGTGTGTGCAACAAGTACTAAACATTTTCAGCCATTTTGCATTCCTGCTGGCATTTGAAGGCGCAGGCGTTACGAATCAAAGCTTGCTGTCGCCTGTGCAACCCCACCCACCCACCATTTTCCTCTCAGAAGACATCAATCTGGGGACGACTGAAGCGCACTCCTCTGACTCCGCTGCACTTGTTGAAAACGCCACTCCATCTGTGTCAGAGCTCCGCGTCTGTCCGTCTTCATTCGAGGGCCTAGCCAGCGATGTCGTGTCCGCAGGTGTGTTTTTTTGTGTGTGCGTGCGTGCACACCAGTGTTGGGGTCGTTACTCAAAAAAAGTAATGTCTCACACATTACTTTACTTCCCTAGAAGGTAATTTGTTACATCACTTTTGCGTTACTCCACAACATCACCTGAGATGCATTGTCACGTAATTGCAAGTTAACAATTTAACGTTAAACCTTACATAGGCCCACATTTAAGCACAAATCCCTATCCTAATAAGGAGGACATACACAAGATCTTTTTTTCATGCTCTTTAATAAAATAATACCACAAAGCCGACAGCAAAGTCGGTAAAAACCAGCCCAAAGAGCACTTCTCAGAAAAAAGTAACTACACAATTGATTGATTAGTAACTGTAATGTGATTACTGAATTTAGGAACATTACATTACTGCGTTACAGACAAATGTAATGTGATTACAGTAATGCCTTACCCCCAACACTGGTGCACACACCTGCGGCCGCCGTGCGTGTGCAGTGTAACACTGCTAAACGTCCAGCCAGTAAGTAGTGTTTTCTAATAAATGGCTGCAAAGCGGGGAGCACATCGGCTCACAATCACAGCTGATACTCAGGACAAAACAAAGACTGTGCCACGACACAGCAGCAATGTTATCTAGTGAAAACACAATCCCTTCAGCTAAGCCAGAGTTGTCGCTCACAGGTCATATATATATTTTTTTCTGGTTAAAAGGGTTATTTCTTCTGCTCTCGGACACACACATACACAAATAATCCACACTGAGGCCTGGTTGTACCATCTGGTATCTAAATCATGATAACTTAATCTCTTTTACACTCTTCTACACACACATTAATGTGCAAGGAGAGAGAGAGAGAAAGAAAGGATAGTGACTGTCATTCTATTTATCGTACATAGTCTCTGCATGAAGCAACTGGTGATTTTTTTTCTCTCCATTAGAAAATACCCAACTATGCAACGGTGAGCTCTAAATTTAGCCACAGAGAAAAATGAGAGAACAAAGTGAGCGAGCGAGCTAGAGAGAGATAGAGAGAGCACAGCTCCACATAAATTACAATCGTCATGTTGCATTGAGCTGTGAGCGTCATCACATTCAAGTGAGGGGGGCAAAAAGAAGAGTGAGTGAGTATAAATACCAGCGCGCTGCCCGTCTATTAAACATTAACCGCTTCATTTATATGCAAATGACCCGACAGCCGAGAGAGAGAGAGAGAGAGAGAGAGAGAATGGAAATGAATGCCAGCTTGATGCAATGTGTCCTCAGCATCGAAAGAGAGAGAGAGATGAGAGGAAAGGGTGAAAGAGTACAATGTGGAGGAGAGATGAATTGATCTCCTTCGTTCAGTAGTCTTTCGCACAGGTAGAGAGTCCACACAACGTTTCCGTTTGTTCCTGCCGCTCATGGGTGCTTGTGAGCGCACGTGCTTTAAAAAAATTTAAATAAAATTCCAACCCACCAATGGGAGTGCGCTCTCCACCGCACACGCTCCCAGCGGTCGTCCCGGCCGGCAGGTCACACAGTTCACAAACACACACACACACATGCGTACACCCACACCTCCTTCTCAGCGAGGCGTCCCTCATCGGGGGAAATCTCTGATGGGAGGGGGGGGGGGTGCACTTTGGGGGGGCGGGGTGCAAGTGTCCGCTCTCTGACAGTTCTGGTGAGATGAATAACAACCAAACCAAACCTAAAAGAAACCACCTACAAACAGACAAACCAAAAGAAAACTAAAACCCTCGGGTGACAGGGGGTGGAGTTAGCGTGGTGTGTCGTTTGCGCGTCGGGGCTAGCTGTGGTTGCTCCGGCTAGCGCAGGCGGGGGGAAGGGGGAGGGGGGTTGGGGAGGGGACCCGGGGACGGGCCCTCAGCCGTCGGACACGGGAGGGGAGACCCAGCCGTACTTCTCATGGGTCTTCACCAGGGACTTAAAGGTCGCCTCAGCTTCCTTGCGGCTGAATGCCTTCTTGGACTTGCCTGCTTTCCTGCAGATCCTCCCCTGTGTGAGAGAGAGAAAGAGAGACAGGTAAAAATTTAATCTGTTTTTCAGTCAAAAAGATATCTTATCTCGCACTGTAAATTTGAAATGTATGTCTCACCCTCATCTACTGAAGATTCAGACACTGTTATATGTAC
The DNA here is from genome assembly GCA_025447815.1 of Percopsis transmontana. NCBI lineage: Eukaryota > Metazoa > Chordata > Actinopteri > Percopsiformes > Percopsidae > Percopsis > Percopsis transmontana. The sequence goes on from JAOEHI010013397.1 coordinate 18,985, forward strand.
AGTAGATACACAGGCCAAGGGCAGGGTAGGATAGTATAGTAAGATAACGATTTTTACAGTAAAACTTTATCATGTTGACATTTACATTAGCTTAACGTTTAAAGACAAGGAGGCCTTTTACAATGCCACTTTTTCAGCCCTGACCGGGTGGTGGTGGTGAGGAGGGGGGGTTCAAACTGTGAAACTATCTTTTAATAGCATAACATCAAAGCATTAAAAAGAAATAAACAAACTACAAACAACGCAGGAGGAAGTTTCGGTCATCTGTCACAGCGAATGTGATTGGACATGACAGTGTACCTATATAGGGCTCTATGACCCTCAGTACCGGTGTAAAAAGCATCTCACTTAGCCATGCTACGTCTGATGAAATAAGACTATTCATTGTGCTGGAACCTTGGTGAAAGCCACTCATTTTCACAGGCACGTAAATATACACAGGAAGCTCATTTTAAATGTAGAATGGAAAAAAAAACAACAATGAAAAAAGTAGCACGGGCGCTGGCTGCGATGATAAACCTGCTTATTCTGTTGCTGGCTGCCGGGCTAACGTCTCCTCTGAAGGACGTGTAGGAGGATGAATAGAAGAAGCGTTAGGGCGATGAGATGCACGGCCGCAACACAAAAGCACAACACAATATGGGATTCAGAAGCATGACATTTTAGGAAACTGTTGACAACACTGCTCACGAAAGAAAAAGGTTTTCACTTTTACAGGTCCGTTTATTGACACCAAACTACAATACTATACAATACACGCTCTACATTACTTCATACATACAGGACGCTTACCAGCTTCGTTTAAAATAATAACGGGATGTTTACTTATTACGGAGCATTACCAGAGCTGCGTGATCTGTTGTACATTTGGACACAGCCCTTTCAAGCTGTAAAGCCGGTGTGTCATAACTACATGCCTGTCACGATCCCCGTGCACGCGACGTGCCGTCCCTCTTGGCTGCGCACCTGCGGGGGATTACTCCCCACAGGTGGTGCTTAATGTTAATTTTCTGTTGGGACTATTTAAGGTTCACCGGCAGCACTAGGCGATATCTAGATACTAGAGGTATCCTGCGTTTCGCCAAAGGGCACTTTTGTATTGGTTTTGGAAACATTAAAAACGCACAAGCACTGCTCGTTTGAACGCCACCACTTGGCTGCTTTGTCTCTCGCCACTCCCACCCGTTACAATGCCAGATAGAAAGCAGTAACATTTAAGGGGGGGGGGGAAGGTAAATTAGACTGATGCAAACAGTGGTACCAACTGGTGTAATAGATTATCCTCCGGTATAAAGTCAGCGTTTCTACGCAAATTCTACCCCATCACAGCAGCAGGCTCCAGGTAAAGCCTGGTTCATTTATAGCTCTACAGTCTACATTAATCCTGTACTTATTACCCTCTTTTTGTGTTAGCCAGGGGAGCTAGCCAGGGTACAGGGCAGATCATCTGTTGGGAATAAAGGGACACGAGGAACACACAGGTGGCTATGGTTTGTATTGTACAGTACGTAGTTTAATGTCGCTCCACACAAACCTAAAAACAACACAGTTTAACGTTGCTCTTCTTAGAAGCCAGGTAATGCAGACCACACTGTCAGCCTTCTTGGAAAGCACCCGGGGATAATGAATATGCTGGTTACCGTCACAGAGGCAACTGTGGAATATGATTCACGGAATATGAATTAATTGCTCATTTATGCATATCATCACACGCACCATATGGCCACTGTCACCACCTCAAAATGGCCGCCTCAGCCTCAGGATGCGCAAGCGCTATCGCGGCAGCCGGCCATCGTTAATGGGGTTTGATTACCATGGTGATTGATGGCGGGGAGATCCGCGCCCCTGTACTGAACATCACATGAGTCATCATGTGTAGTTAATGCACACACACAGACATGGCAGCAGTGTGCATTATCTGTCCAAATGGGGGAGAGAGAGAGAGAGACTTTGATCAAAGATGAGAGGTGAGTATAGAGAGATAACATATGTAAGTGATGGGGGCCATAGACAGTGTGTTGTGGGGGTGGGGGGGAGGGGCTTCAAAAGACCTGAGGATCCAGGATTAAAAGGGGCAATTGAGCTTTAATTGGCACTATTGTGCTCAGTCGCGCACGAGCATCGCGCACCACAGATAGTCATGTGCTGTGTCTGTGTGCGTTTGTGTGAGAGTGTGAGTGAGTGAGAGAGAGAGAGAAAAGGAAAGGGTATACACAGGCATGTTAGTGTGTGTGTGCGCGCGTGTGACAGAGAGAGCCACGGGGGCTGCTGCACACTCAGTGTTTATCTATTTCAGCTGAGCGTTTTTATGTCGAGAGAGACTTTCTCGTCTAAAGTGGCTGATGGGTAATCGTGTGAATGGATATCAGTCAATGGGAAGGGAAGGTCCCAGTGCATTATGAGAAGAGGCTTGGGGCTGGGAGATTGCATAACAGACCCATGTGCTCAGGAGGTCCAGATGGCTATGTGTCTTTAAAGGCACAATCCATAAACTGTAAAAAGTCCTATATGTGTTATATATTAGATATTAAAAGCAAGAGCCATGGGGTTCCAGCCACGGGGTTCCAAAGGTTCCATGGTCCAATGTTGTCAGCTAGTGACATTTATCGAATGACTGGATTCCCGTCATGTAATATTATAAAGCACGCATTCATGCCCTTTGTGTTTTCCCTTTCACATATAGGGAATAAAGAGTAATGGTAACAGATGTGGAAACCGCGTGCGCGCGAGCGTGCCCTTGTTCGGTCTCATCTGTAAGAGGACTCGGTTTTGTTGACTTTGAACTCAACGCGCTGTCACCACGTCTCCTCTCATGCTAAAAATAGAGGAGGCATTTAAACAGGCTACATCCGTATTCTCGCAGGGAGACACGAACAAGCCAAGGACGTGTATAAATATAGACACCGCGTGTTCCGTCATCTCACGATGCAGCGGAGACGAGTTAATCTGCTCAAATCATAACCCCCCCACCCACACACACACACACACACACACACACACACAGGCATAATTAATCGACATAGTGTCCATTCGCAAACTGAAGAGGTAAGGCTCTGCACCATAATTAGTGAGTAGGCTACTGCAGAGCTCTGCTAGCTCATCTATGGGGCAGCACTTTACGATGAACACACACTATAGGCCTATGAGCGGTGATAAGGGGGGCGAGTAGCCTATAGCACACACCAAGCCAAAGGAGCAATAGGCTCTAATGATAACGTGGGTGAGCTATTATTCATTTTGACCATATCTCTTATTTACCTTGGAAGAACAGTATAGCCAACATACGGACACGACACGCGCACTGACACAGGCGCACAAGAATAAGCGCGCGGACGATTGGACGATCGGACAAGGGCGAGTTGTGTTTTTTAAAGACCACGCCCAATAACAGATCGACAGTGACCAATTGAAAGTAGAACTGTCGGGTTATACCAATAATTACATAAAAGGCTCTTCAGCTCTCCTGGGGGGAATCCGGTGACATTTTACATAATGCTGTCATAACAATGACGTCAAACGACACAGACATGACGCCATGCTCGTCGAAGGCAGATGAGGTGGACTAAATGTTAATAAAAAATAAAATGCGTCAAGCGACATTTAAACTGGAATCCGTTACAGAACAAAAAAATAGCTATTCTGGGTTTCAAAAGACAACAGCCCATTGTAGGCTGGATTGCAGTGGTTCCTCTGCAGTGCACAGTTAATGTGAAAAACCGATTGGAAAGCATTACATAATCTATTCATTCTCAAATCTCAGGACAGCCTGTCGGTAGCTATCCTACCAGTTGACACTGCACGGCAATATCAATCCCTCTAAGAGACACACGATGCAATACATAGCTACTAAAGATGAAAGAGATGTCCCTATAACCTGCCAAAAAACACATGTTGAACTACGTTGTTTTTTTACATATTCAAGCTCAGTCTGCGGCAATTTGAGTGAACCAGGGCCAGGCATGTTTTGTGTGATCATATGCCAATCATTCCGTTGAACGACGCGCGTGGAGAAAGGGGAATACAGGCTACACCGATGCAAATAAGAGCTGGTAAAACCTATGAGATGCCTACACACGGTGCTTTCCGTGAAATGGCCGCCGTATTCCAACATATAGATTACTAACAAAATCACGAGATAGCTGATGAAAACGGGAGAGGAGACGCGGGCTTCTGATATTAGACCAGCAGAACCATATTTATCCTACACCAGAGCTTGATATTAACACCCGATTGTTCTATCTAATGTTTGCTGTTGCGGTTTTCACGCATTAATTACGCATGGCGCTTGGGGTGTCGAATCGCATTCACCCATCCAGGGAATATCGTGTTGCAAACAACAGCCATGGACACGTGGAAATGATGGAATAGATCATCTTTAAAACCCTCACCTGTCCTTTAACAAGGCTTGCGGCAAATTGCCTCATCACGGCTTCCACCGTGTAAGCGCTGGACCATCCGCGGGGGGTTAACAGCTCCATGCATATGGCTCCACCGTCCAACACGTAGCCGTTTTCCAACCGGGGGGTAAGCACCCGCATGAAAGGCGGGGAGAAGGGGAAATTGTCGGGGAAAGAGACATTCAGCAGTATGAACTCGGTGTTAGTTTCCTTCATGTCCTGCCAAAGCGCGGAGTCCTTGTCCACCTGGTGCAACTTGACGTTCCAATCGAAGAGGTTGTCGTCGACCAGTTCTACCGTGATAAAGTTGTCCCCTAACCGCCGGATCTCCTGCAGCTCCTTCATGAGCCTCCGCGTCCGGACCTGCGTGCAGTGCTGGCGGTGAGGGGCCAGCGGTGGTATCGAGGTACTGGTGGCTTTACCTCCGATCACACCTCCCGCCGTCTGTTTCTCCTTGGCGTCTTTGCCCTGCTTCTCCTTGCCGGGCGGCTTGTCCTTGCTGTGCTGGTCCAGCTTTTTCGCCTTGATTTCTGGGGTGCTCAGGATGTTGGTTTCGTTCGTGGTCTGACAATGTTTGACGTTGTTGTTTTTCTGGTGGCTTTTCGTTCCTTTCAGCGAGCCCTGGTGGTGCTTGGGGTCCTCCGTGTCCCGGTCGTGAAGGCGGATCAGACCGATCTTCCGCAGTAGAGTGGCCATTATCTTTTCGCCCTACACAGCGCGAGAGTCACCGTTTCTGTCGTTCCCGCTAACGAAGACGACGAAACCGTGGGCAACGATAAACCGACTGCCGCAATCCCTCCGTTCACTGCAGCCTCAGATGAAGACAAGTGGTGTCCTGTGTTGTCTCAGTGCATCATCTCCCCGAGGCTCGACTGTAGACAATAAAAAGGAATACACGTTACTTGTAGGCTACATGTAGGCTATTGTTTCTGGGTAGCAACAATATCTACAATAAAACACATTTTTCCATAATAAGTTGATGCATCGAAGCATATAGCTATAGCCTATCCTACACAAGTGCTCCAACGGGACTGCAGTTGTTCAATGGCATCAGATCGAGCTCTGCACATAACAGCTGTTGCCCATATGAAGATAACATTAATGTGTGTCCTGTTATAGCTTAGTCTTACCTTTGACGAGTAAAACTAATAATATATCCGTTGTGTTCACCAGAAACGGATTCCACGGTGGCTCTGCGATAGGCACTCACATCTAACAAAGCTGCTGTCCGTCTGTCCCGCAGGAGAGAAGGAAGGCTTTTTCTGGTGTGGGATCAGCTGCCGCAACACCGGCTCTAATGTATCCGAGGACTACCCACACACATACACACACACAAACGCGACCGGGACACTGTGCATAAACCCACGTGTTTGGCGGAAACAAACGAACCTGAGCTCATCGACATGGCTCTCTGTCGGCTGTGATCACATGGTCTGATCCAGAATGTCCGCGTAGGTTCTCGTTTATGGGAAACCGTTGGCATGATAGAGAAACGTCATTGATGGGCTAAGAAAATTCCTCCCTTCCCCCTTTAACTTGTCATAGGCTTTCATAGTACGTAGGCTTAATGCTAATGCTTAAAGATAGCCTGATACATAGGCCTAAAGCTATTAGGCTATATGGCTATGTATCACATGTAAGTTTTATTTCACTTGGTTTTTCAATGTAAACGTGTGTTTCCCCTGCCAATAAAGTCCATGGAATTGAACTGAATTGAAATGCATTTTGTGAAAGAGGGGTATGGGGGCAGGGGTAGGGAGGTTGACAGAAAGGGCAAAAATAAGAAACAAAGAGAAGATAAACCATGTGTGCGCATCGGTAAAACACCCAAGTAGATATATTGGTCGACAAAGTGGCTCGTGTAGCCATTAATGATGTAAACATGGATAAAGAGCTACACCAAAGATACTCTAGTCTCTGGATACTTAAGGCTATAATAAACGTACGACACTTTACAACTTATATGCTTGGTAGACGAGATGCGCTGATTGGCTGTTACCAAGGTATCTGAGCATTTGTCATAACGATTGGCTACCACACTGCCGTAAAGCACGTCAGTGTTATTGCGCTCTGTGAGGAGCGTAGTTAACGCCAAATGGTGATGAATTGAAAAAGGATCATTGTAATCTAAATTATTTGTATTTTATGTTAAGTATTTGAAAAAGAATTATCGAAAATGGCCGAAAAGTTTGATAATCTAGAAGAGCATCTCGAGAAATTTGTTGAGAATATTCGGCAGTTGGGAATTATCGTCAGCGACTTCCAGCCCAGCAGCCAAACAGGGCTCAACCAGAAACTGTAAGTATAATTTATAGACTTGGTAACGATATTTTCACAAATAAAATATAACCAAAAATAAAACCAGCAGCGTTTTAACGTCTCTCCTACACATACAGCAACTTCATGATTTCTGGTCTACAAGACATCGAGAAATGTCGCCAGCAGCTCCATGAAATCAATGTTCCTTTGGAGGCATTTGAGTGAGTCTTATCATCTCTGTTACAAGTAACGTTACGTGTTTTAACGTCACTAATGGTGAAATATGTACGTCCAAACACAGCCGAGGTCTGTATAGTTGTTGGTGATGTATAGGTCACATGCCCCTTACATAGACTTTTTGAGAATTATAGTGTGTATTAGTCGCAGTAATATACAGTTCAATACAACAATTACCAATGGTCATGGTTCAATATTAAAATTATAAGAAAAATAACGTATCGTTTCTGGGTCACTATTAAGTGAAAGGGCCCACCATAACATTAATGTATAACATTCGACTGGTTTTGTGTGTTTTCCAGTTCAGAATTGTGAATTAAAAAAATTATAGGGAGTGTTTTGTTTTTTTCAAATGTTGTTTGAAATGGAAACACTGCAGATTCTTTGGTGTTGGAACACTATTCTCAGCATATAGGCCCCTTAAAGTAGCCTACTATAAAGGTCTAAAAGAAAAATATGAATTGTGTTCGTAGATACATTGACCAAGGCCGGAACCCCCAGCTCTACACCAAGGAGTGCCTGGAGAGAGCGCTGGCTAAGAATGAGCAGGTCAAAGGGAAGATTGACACTATGACGGTAAGAGATGCTTCAAGATGCACTGTGTAATGGACCCTTTTCCAAATGATATTGTCAGTGCTTGATACACCTAAATCAATTGGACACGTTATTTTGCTACAGTTGTGCAATGGTTCATATTGTTTCCATACTGGCTCCTGAAATATAATGCTTCCACGATTCTGACAGTGTGCACTGTTTACTCAAATAACATGCCATTTTAATTGACAAAGATTAAATATTTGAGTTCTTTCATTCCACTTAGTCCGTTTTGAATGTTTAAATAAATAATCTGGAAGTTTGTCCTTCAACATACATTTTTTTATTTTTTATTTTGTGCAGATCTGCCCTGTCATTGTTCAAGCTTTTGGTTGTAGTAATAATTTATGATAATATTAATTACCTTTTACCTTAATCCTATTTTTCCATATCTTCCTTTTGACAGCTTCACAAATCATAACAAACAAACCCAGACTGACACATTTAATTTTATTGCAGAAATTCAAGAGCCTTCTGATCTCAGAACTCGGCAAGGTCTTTCCAGAAGACATGGCAAAGTATAAGGCCATACATGGAGATGACCCACCCTCTTAGTGCCTCCTGACACCCCCCTGACATCTGATAAGATGTCTGAGTACAGTTTTACCAAGCAGGAGACACTGTGGCTGCCAACAGAATATGACTATAAACATAAATATTTTCATCATTTTATTTAGTTGATACTGTGGTGCTGACCACAGAGTCCTAAGAACTTTTCTCCAGCTCAGCAGCAGCCTGACTCAGCTAACATATTTCTGCGAGAAATTCAAATTCTGTGTCTGCTTTAAGAAAAGGTCTCTACAAATCTGTTTACCAGACCGGATCAATTGCTCAGTTTCCTCATCGCTGATCCACATATTAAGGTTGTGTGAGATGTGCCAGTCTGAATTTACTTCAATATAGGTTCAAACACCTGTCAGGCATAACTATAAGTTGTGATGTTAAATTAAGTCGTAGCTTATCAGACTACAGTTTGGGCAGAAGAATGTTTTAAGACCTTTGTACTAGAGTTACATAAACTCTTGGCTTGTTCTGTACTCTGTGTGTGTGTGTGTGTGTGTGTGTGTGTGTGTGTGTGTGTGTACATATATATATATATATATATTTATATTCTTTAGTTGTACCTTTTTAAGGTCTCAGTCAATTAAGGTTTTCTATTTAGCTCAGGTGTCCTGATGGCCATAAAAATTGTATGCAAGTATGTTCTGTGACAATTTGGTGCCTGACCACTTGATCTGGTCAGAAACTAGTTGGCGCTTTGTTTGATACTTGTTTGTAATGTGATTTTTGTTAATAAATGATCTTGTTGGAGAAGATTGATTTATTTGATGTATTACCATCTCAATGTAATACATGTCATATCAGAATCATGATTCTAAAAATCATAATTTTTCACTTACATCCTGTATATTTGTATAAAGTATTCTAGCTGCATTTCATTTGTAGAATTAATGTTACTAAATACTTCCTTTATCCCGCGACATACTTGGACACAAGACTGTAACTGGTAAATACTGAAATTTGTAACTTTAATTTAGAGGTGCTGTTTATGTCTGGAATATCCCATGTGGTGTAAACCGGTGTTAGAAAAAACACTTGTTTAAACACTTGCCCCTTCTGCACTTCGTGGCTGACACTCCTCTCTGCTTCTCTTTCTACAGCGCTCATAGACTCACATCTGCTCTACCCCTCCCCCTATACCCTCACGTGGGGTCCTGAGGACACTATAGAGGAGTAGAGGAGTGCACCTTTAACACTAAACATTGATGTATCGATGAACGACGGTTCCCTGATCTGAGACTGAAACGTGAGCAAGTCTGTTAGTGGGCCAGGCGTCTTTGTGACGCGTGCGGCTCACTCAGCTCAAGTGTCACCCGTGTCAAGTATTTTAACATTGTAACCCCACACTACCTGTGTTTGCGTCCACTGTGTGTGAGACAAGACGGGTGCTCCCGGAGCAGTGTCTGTCACCTGGGCCCACACGGCCCCGCACGCCTCCACAAAGACATGCTGCCCCCCTCTGACCCGAGAGGCCAGTCCGCTCCGCTGGGACGAGGGAAAATGAGCTCTATCATTAGTGTATCATGTAGGCTCTGCGTAAACGCAGCATCCTGCAGCAACACAGACCGTTCTATCCTGTTTTTGATTTACTCATCAGAGTGCAGCAAGTACTTTATAAGTATATCAAAATATAATTAACAGAAGTGACTGGAAACTTTAGATGTCACAGCGCTTTTTAAACTCCTTGAACCTCTTCCTCGCCTATGTGGGGGTTGCAAATAATAAACCACTTTATTTAGCATTATTTAGCATTTAGCATAAAAATAACAATGAAACAGTCAACGAAACAACACCCACTAGACTAGAGAACCAATCTGTGGTGTCTTTCATTTATTGAATAAACGCTCGGCAATCCTCTTAATGAAACACCTTGAGAATCATTATAATCGTAGCATCAACACCCGATTTAATGCTTCTTCAATTTTAAGTCGATGTTTACCCTTTCACCTCCCTCCTGGGTTTACAGATGAGGAATTGACGCAGGTGCTAGAGACATAATCGCTGCTCAAGGACAGCCTTTCCGTCCTCTGCCCTGGATCCTGAAAAATAATGGAAATGGAAAGCTGCTTTTATTCAATTTGTGTAATGACTGTGGGCCGTGACATTTTATTTAACCTACAGGATGAAACGTGTGAATGTGTGTGTGTTGAATAAGTAGGCTAAGCACAAAGGGCCAGTGAGTGAGGGAGTGTGTCTCTATAAGGTGTTGAGGATTTGGCATGACTCATCCAAGGTGACCGGGTCTCTCTTTCTGCATTTTCGTCGGCCTCCTGTTCGCTTAGCCGCGGCACCCTCAGAGCAAACATCCTTCTGTGTTACCTAGGTTACCCCGCCCGCCTTCCCCCACTTGTGATGATGAAACTTCTTTGTCTCTTTCCCTGCGTTGCTGATAAACATCAGTGATGTTGATTGAAGTGAAGTGTGGAGGTGGATTCACTGCTATGGGTTGTCCTCGCAGGGACAAGGAGTGTTACAACGCAGGAGGCAGATTAAATAGGACCCTGAATGGACCAAACAATCACCAGGTTTCTATGGTATTTCATGGCTCTGCTTAAGGGACAAAGCCGCAGTTGACTGGTTCCATAGTTAAATGACAATCTGACATTGATATTGATTAACTTTTGTGATACGTGCAAAGGCAAGAGACCATTGCAGATGCTGTTGAGTTTGAAAAACAATTGCTGGCCGTTCCTTTTTAAATCTGTCTCACTTTCTTACTTTCTCCTGGTAAAGATCTCTCCGCCATTAGCCATTGTGTGTTTTGAACAACAACAATACTTTTATCAACAGGCTTCAGGATTAATCGCTAATGGGTTAGCTATATCAAAATTGGTCAAAGCAGATATTTACTGTAGGCTATGTTTCTAGGAACTTGATATTATTTCTATAAAGTCTGTCTGTGTCTGAAACTGTCACTCTGACATTAACCTTCAGGCTGCCTGTGTCTTTTCAGGCCTTTATAAACTGGGTTATGCGCGACATTTGGTGAGACGCATCACATGCTATCTGCTACATACAAATGCCTGGGGAGTCTGGGCCTGAAACACCGGTTGAAATGTAAAATCGTGATGTGCCCTTGGGTTAGCACAGCTAACACAAAAGCAGGGGCTGCTGCCTTTGATGCTATTAGCATAATGTCTTTCTGATGCTAATGCTAAGTGTCTCACACTGACCGCATGGGGGCTGTTACAGCGATTCTTCTCTCCTCTCCTCTCCTCTCCTCTCCTCTCCTCTCCTCTCCTCTCCTCTCCTCTCCTCTCCATTGAAGGTCAGGGGCCACCAGGCGTACCCCTGTGCTTCTGTCATCCAGGTCACCATGACAACGCCCCTCCCGTTCACAGCCCCCAATGCCTATGTTTTCTCTCTCCATTCTGGTTAAAGACAATGGCCCGTGTGTGCGTGCATGTGTGTGTGATGTCTGTTTGCAGTTTCATAGTCTATGAATTGTAAACTGCTGCACACTACACACACACACACACACGCACACACACACACACAGTAAAGCCGAGTAGGGCTGCTGTTGAAGTTTGAAGAAGCTGGAATTGTGTACAAAGCATCACAGCGGCTAAGCGGTTGGCCTCACAGCACCAGAGGTCTTGAGTTTGTTACCCAGCTTTTGTCCTGTCTGTGCAGGTTACATGTGAAACCCCATGATTGTTGGTTTCCTACTCTGGTTTTATACGCATCTCCAAGTCATGACAACTAAACTGATATGAGACTCTGTTCATAGCTGTGAATAGTGTGTGTATATATCCTTGTATTACATTCAAAGTGGGCTGGGTTTGACTCCACACACCCAGTCACTGGACAGGAATGGTGGGTAAATACCAAAATGTGTGAACACCACAATGAGCATCCCTACACACACACAGGTGAGTCCGTGCATGTGCTCCTGTGCAGTAAATATAAATGAAATAAATGATAAATTAAATCTATAAATGAGGTCAGATTGTGTGGAGAACAGTGTTGTACTGTAATCACATTACATTTGTCTGTAACGTGGGAATGTAATGCATTACTGTTCCTAAATTCCGTAATCTCATTACAGTTACTAATCAAACTATTATGTTGTTACTTTTTTCTGTGAAGTGCTCTTTGGGCTGGTTTTTATACCGACTTTGCTGTTGGCTTTGTCGTATTATTTTATTAAAGAGCATGAGCAATATACATTGCTCATGGTAAGGGGGTCCCTTCTCAGGGCCATCCAATCTCTGTACAACCAAAGCGAGAGTTGGGTCCGGGTTCTCGGCAGAA
>JAOEHI010013417.1:0-65500 GCA_025447815.1 Percopsis transmontana
AAATACAACTTGCTGTGTACCACCTGGGTAGTCTAATATGTACATCACATTATATTGATAACTCAGCTGACAAATTTAGTGAAAACTATTTAATCCAACATTTCCATTCCAATTTATTAGAACAATATTTGCATTACACATTGTTTTAAATCTGTTTAAAACATGAAAAAGGTATTGATGATTGAAATATATCCTTCATCTTGTATATCTATTCCCTGTCTTGTTCTGTATATTTATAATTAAAACTTTGTTTGACATTTTTTTTTTATGTATCAATACATGGGTCAAAAATGTCGATACTGTATTGTGGAATAATATATCGCGATACTTAGCTGTATCGATTTTTTTTCACAGCCCTAATTAACAATGGACTAAAAGCAACAGTCCTAGAAAACTCCTTTTTTGTGTGCGTCCTGGATTAACTGCCATAAAGTATCCTTGCCCTCCAGAGAGAGATAGTTTTCCACTAGCTAAGTCCAACTATCAATTACTATCAGGGCAGGATAAGATGTTGGTGGGTTCGAGCCCCAGAGTTGGCCTACCTGCAAGCATCCTTGAACAAGATGCCTAACCCCTATCTGCTTCATGTAATGCAGCAGCATGTAAATGTAAGTCGCTTTGAATAATAGCGTCTACCAAATGACCTAATTGTAATTACTTATGCAAGTCAAACCATTAGCTCTTTAGCTCCTCTAGCTCCTCTGGGGGTGGGGGTGGGTGTGTGTGTGTATGTGTTGAGTGTTAACGGTTAACAAAACACTGGCAGTAGTTGTAAGAAATGAGGAACACGCCCAGAAAGCTCATGACAAAGCTCATGACATGCGCAGGACACAGGAGAGAGACAGAGCCTTTCTTTCCTTCCTTCCTTTTTATGGTCCAAATAGAAAAACAAAAACAGTAAAAGTGTGACTTACACCCCACTAAAGACATGGACAGATTGGGTCTTGACACCAAAGCCTGTGTCCCCCATGCTAACAACAGGTCCCAGCAAGTCTACGTCCACGCCCCGGTCACCAAAGTCCCGCTCACTATACAGTTTCACATGGGGGGACAGGAAATCCTGGAGAAGAATATAAATAATAGAAGACAACGTGAATGGAAAGCCCAATCCCTGCACCTTGTGCTTCATGTTACTTTATTAATATTCACATTCCAACCTATGCTATACCATATGTACTGCAATGATGTGAATTTCTGGGGTGACACATCGATAAACCTATTATTTGTTTGTCGTTTTTAATCGAGATAGCGGTTAAGACAGAGTATGGTAGTCTTCTAAACCATTTGTGGTGCACATGCAGCTCCATATGTACAGTACATACAGTATATGTATAGTATCTCTGACCACTTATAAAAACATAAATGAATTGGAACTGGCATGAAAATTCTGCACAATAAGGGGAGCTGTCGATATTGTGTCTTGTGAAATGGGGTAACAACTTGAAATGAAATATAGTTATTATATAGTTATAACACTTATTTTTGTCCACTTACGGTGATCACGGGGCGTAGTGAAAGTAGACCATCCCTATATCCTCCCCAGTCACCGTAGTCAGGATACTCCCCTTCTTCTAGAATGTACTGTTGGCCCTCAAAGTCTTCCTCCTCATAGCCCACCCAGCTAGAACAATATTCACACCATATACACATCTATACAATGTTCCCTTGCTAAGTTATGTATTGTAGCTAGTGTCTCACAACTTACTCATGACTAAGCAATTTAGAGTTGCTGGTCATACATCCTAATGGTTATTGTGCAATATGAATCTATAATCTACTGTATTTCACAACAATACATAGGTCAACATTATCACCAGGGCAAGTGGATAATGTTCTTCAAAAAAGGTGAGTTGTAGATATTATTACTTCCACTATTTTTGAGCTATAGTTTGATTTTAAGAACCATATGCCTCTTTGGGAGTGGGTGTCTGCTAAAGCAAAACGTAGAGGAAACTTTAGCATAGTATTTAGAGCTTTATCAACAGCACCACCAACTCTAATCAACTAGTGGGTGTCAAGTGGTATTTTAAGTTAAATAAGACACTCACAGGCCACCTAGGATCTTGACAGACCCCACTGTAGGCAACGTGTTTCTCTTCTTAACATTTCCCTCTGTCTGTTCTGCTTCCGGGCTATCCTCCTCTATCAAGCTGTACATCTCATTGTCCACCTCGAGGCACTCTCCTTCAAAGTTGGGCTTCTCAAACACCAGGGCCTGAATGAGAGAAGATGGGGTAAATGAATACAAACGAGTACATTCTGGCCCATGATCAACCCTGCGGCGTAGAATACCTGTGATTCCAGGGCCCAGAGCCAAATATGGCGCAACTGGACATACCTCTGACTCATCTGTCAGGAGGGCTCACTACCATTAGCAACGGAACTATGAAAGATTTTAACAGTATATTTAAAGGATATTCGTTGACTGGTTCATTTACCATAATAACATGCTGTGTGTATTGTGTGTTGACTGAAATATTTAGATAACTTATGAACCATATATTTCATGAAATGGCAAGAACGGCTTAGTCACAAACTACATACATACTGTCCGTATAATATTGTCACTTTGTTGTCAGCATTCCTTCCTATTACATTTTGCCTCTGGATGTTTGATAACAGGCCTACCAAACATGCAGAGGCAGTGTTGGCATGTGGTAGATTTGCTGTCAGGGCCTGCATAGTTCTCTCACCAACCAATACACCGGGGCAGCAATGTTTCACAACACATGGCGAATCTTGCGTTGAGACATTTGCATGACAATAAATCATAACGGCTAGCTACAGTATGCCTACAGGGTGCGGCAGTGGGGTGTGGTGCTTACAGCATGTCAGGCTGCTCACGTTATCAATGAACTATTGTTAAATGTGGGCCTGTGCAGCTGATGCAGCCTTTTGAGACTTTAAAGTGATTAAATGCTATTTAAATAAACTTGATTAAACTAAAGCAGACAGCAGACAACAACCCTTATGGTCTGTGTCAGGGCGCAGGGCATGAGACAATGGTTTGTGGTTGGACGCACACTACTATAGAGAGCAGGATTCACATACTCTATTGGTGAACTGATGCTGTGCTGAAAAGCAGTGTAATTGTGCCAAACAAATGTGGGTGCCCGGATCAGTAGCAGTACCTTGAAGAAGCCTACACTATAACAATATATAACAACAAACTGTTGTTGCCATAATTCAAAATAACTTGACCACTTAATATCTGCAATGTGTGTATTCCTCTTATTAAACTCTCAGATAGTAACAGATTTATATTCTAGTCTAATAGCACAATGGACACATCAAATCCTCTAACTGGTGAATGTAAGGTGCACTTTGTATTTAAAAAAATATTATTCCTAGTATTATGAATCAATGTTTTCAAGACATACCTTAACTTCATTTGGATGTTCCACTTTAATTGGCCCCTGTTTTAAGGAAAGAGATGGTAAAAGATCCATTCAGTTTAGAAATAAACCCTGATGTCAATATTGCCACTTGCATTTGTTTAACAACCTCTTGAAGATATTTTACATCTTTACAAATATTAAGTCAAGGAATATTTACCAGTCTGAGAGCTCTGAGAGAGCCAACAAAGGGCTGTGAGAAACCCCAGGACTTTGGACAGGGATATTCCCCTTCTTCCAATACCGCTAGTAAACCCCCGAAGCCAGGGTCACTGTACAACATCCAGCTAAAGACAGGAAGAGACAGAAAACAGAGTAAATAAGAAGGCAATAGAATATAATTATCCACAATGATTTAAACATTTTAGTGCTACAGTACAGTAATATGGCCAAAGAGAAAGAGAGATGTCTTTTTGATTGAATTACTCCTTAAACTGGAATTTAACTTCTGTTAAGCCCTCAACTCTGTACTGTTCTTACCTTAATATTAAGTCCTTCTACTGACATTCACCATTAATTAACCCCATGTCAGCGGTAGGTGCTAGACTGGAAACTTACAGTCTAGCACCTACCGCTGCCATTGACTTCCATTGTTTCTAAAAAACGTACTTCTAATGTGTCTGCCAAGCTGATTACTGTTTCTACTGATAGTACAGTATGTATTCTCATGTTACTGTGGGTTGATATTGCTGTATACAGTTCTAGTCTGTGAATGACGTTTTTTTGCCAAACATCAGTGTGGGGACTTAACACTGAGGTAAGACAGCAACAGAGTTGAGAGTTTAACACCAGTTTCATTTTAACAGCAACTTGAGAATGCAGTGCTGCCTCTAGCAATTCAAGGTGCTAATTAATTCCACTTTACACCATGAACTATGAACCTTGAAGCCATAAAACAAGTTATGAACAGCAAAAGACAGCAGGAGGTCACATATTGTGACTCTTATGAACTAGCATGCATAACTTTATAAACTGTTTATACTGTTTGTGTCTCTTGCAATACACGTAGATTATACTATTGGTGTGTTTCTTTTAATTGTATTTCCCATACTAATGATCCGTAATACTTATATTTACACTTGCATGATGAAGTCAATGTACCATAAGCCATAGAAGCCCATTTTTATCAACCAATGCCTATTCCTTGAATTTTAATACACGTGGCATAAAAGAGCATGTTATGCGAGTCGGGGCATAACCTACAGTCCTGAGTGGACCCTGATGGAGCCAGTGTTCTGTGGGATCGCGTAGGTGCCGATCTCTATGATGTCCTCACAGTAAGATGTCATCCTTCCCAATCCATTCAGCTCAGTGAACAGGTCGATATGTGGCACGCTGTAGTCCTATCACAGAAACATAAAGGAGCATTAGTAGTATGAAAAGAAACATTATTATGTTCACTAGGGTGACAATAGTTGAAACTTGGAAAGTCAGCATTAATAATTAACTGGAAGAGGCAGGTATTTATCTAAGACTGAGAACAATTATAAAACAAAGACGGATGCAATATCTGAGTGACATGTTGACATGTGACTGAAGCCAGTAACTTACTCTAACTGCCAAGCGAATAGACCCTATGATCAATGGTGCTGTTGGAATGGCCTGACCCATCTGGTCCAGCGTAGTGTGGGTTCCCTCTTCTGCCCACATATTTACTATGTGTTCACTAGAGCCCTCCTCCAGAGGAATGGTACGGCCCTGGAAGCCAGGCCTTTCATACAGGACCCAGCTTTTGAAAAGAGAGTGTCATCTCAAAATGTATCAATAATTGTATGAACACAAAGTGTGTTATTTGTGCTAAAGAATGTATTTAAGTTATGATAACATATACGGCTATCAAAAAGGCTACTGGCAGAGGTAGTCTAGGACAGCAAACCACCCTGGGCATGACACAGGAAATAAAAGGCAACATGTTATTATCATTAGACCTATTATTTGAGTTTTTCTATATAGTTGTAACTTGTGAGTTTTTATAAATTGAGATGTCTGTTATGCATGCCTAAAAAGGCATTCTGTGCCAGCAGTAGTCATATGAAATCAAAACAAGTAAGTAGACAACCCCCGTACCATCCTCTGGTGACTGTGACTGAAATAAGAGGGGACAGCTTCATCGTGGTGGCATCCTCTACATCACGGTAGACCTCATAGGATTCCCCTTCCAACTGAGCGTGCTCATTAATGACAAGCTGAAACCAGGAAGTAGACATTTTAGTATAACATTAGGGTTTCATTAGAATTAAAACAAAAAAATATTTGAACCCTACCTTCCCAGGCCTTTTGTGAAACCCTCTGACTTCATGCACCTGTATGGGAGATGGTAGCATTTCAATTATCTTGCATTTGTGTGACAAATTAAGTAGTATCATCTTGAGAGAATGAATTCACACTATGTCTTGCTGCAGTAGTGTAAGAATAATCATATTTGCATTGTGGAAATGAAGCCTTTTTTGCATAGGTGTGCTATATTTGCATGTCGATGCATCTAAACATCACGTGTGATGTGGAGAAGATAATATAAGCTCAATTTGGAAAAGGTTTCTCTACAAACTTGAAGCAGACACTGTGCTCGAAAGCTTGTCCCCACTTGCTCGCATTCATGACTTTGGTTCAAACTCTGACACACATGAATATGTTTCAACAAGACAGCCTAATACAGGGAGATAATGTATACGGCCATGGATGTAACTGGGTAACTACTTGTTTGCACAGTAAATATTTCAGAATTGCCACTCAAAAACACACGAAACATATTTACTGCTAAAAACAAATCATTCTTTTGTCAACGGTGAACAGGGTGGTCTCTTAATTGCAGAAAGGCACCAAAGACTGTACTACCTAAAGAGGAAAGGTGTTCTACACTGGGTTAGTGATTTGAGACAAATTCAAGTAAATAAATGACTATAAAACGATATATTAAATATATTGAAATACGACGATGAGTACTGTCATTTAAAAAATGCTCACCTTAGTTTTAGAAAGCAGACGTTCCTTTAAAGAGGTCTGTTGGGTGTAGCTGTTGGAGGATGGAGCTAGTCCTGCAGGGCCATTCAGGCTCACAACAAGCCCAGTAGAAAGACCCACGTCCATAACAGTACTTCCCAGAGGATTCCCCTTATTCACAAGCTGTGTGGCAGCCTGTGAGGCTTCTGATACGCCTTTGTCGTTCTTGAGGTACTTCTCCAAGTGTTCTGGCAGCTTTATCTCAGAGAATGAGGGAAGTGGGGGGGGCGGAGAAGAGGGGCTGACAGTTGAGTCACTAGTTGCATTTATACCAGCACCGACAAGCGGGTCCTGCTCCATGCCTTTCACACTTGCTTTATTTGTCTCTGTGCCAGCAAGGGATGAATGAACAATGCCCTGCTTCCCAGGGGGAGGGGGGTCCTGTTGGTCTGACAGTGTTGTGCTATTTGTAGATACGGTTGTTTCCTCTTTGGTCTTCCTGGAGGATCTAGAAGAGTTGAAAAGGCTTGATAGAATAGACATCCTTCCCAATCGTGATGTGAACTTCACAGGCTCTTCTCCATCTATTTGTACCTCTGCTTTAGCTGCTTTCACATTGTTCTCCTCGTTGATTGTATAATTTTCTTCTAGTTCGTCCAATGTTTTCACTCTCCCTCTAGATTGCCCCTGAATGGCTTTATAAATTAGACTGTCTTCTGTTCCTGTACGCTTTGCCAGATTATTTTTTTCCCTCTCATTGGCTTTTTGCTTGAGCACCATAGCAGGTGAGGGGTCCTTAAAACCTTTTATGTTTGTCCTTAAGCCAAAATTGAACTCTCCTGGATTAAATGCTGTCTCAAAATTGTCCTCCTTGATGGCTGGTAAGACAAATGGTGGAGATGGGATTTTCTTATGACTGTGTTTCTTTGGAGGAAAGGAGAAAGGAACGCTGCCCTGTTTGATGTTCCTGATGAATTCATCCAGATCATCTGACTCCACAGTTTTATCCTCACTGGCCGTGGCATCTATCCGTCTTTTGTTGTCTTTTTTCTGGATGTGTTTTGAGCCACGCTCCACATCTAACCAGCTAGATGGAGACTCCTGCTTCAGCTGAAGGGTTTGAGGAGGAGTTCGAGGTTTTGGCGTGGCAGAAATAGACAAATCTGACTTAGGCTCAGGGTTTTCGGGTTTGAGGACCAAGTTCTGATAGTTTGTTTGTGGTTCCTCCCTGGAGCATTTTTGGGTGATCGTATATGTTGGTGACTTATTATTCTTGGCCATTTCTATGAAATCTTCATCTCTGTTCTGAGCTTTAATGATTTTTACTTTTTCTTTCACCTCGTTGTCTTTTGTGAAAACTGCCTTTGGGTCCTGTTTGAGGTCCATTTTTGTTGGCTTTATCTGTTTATCTTCTCTATTTTTGACTTTTCCTACAATATCTGCACTTTCTTTACAGGGAAATTTAGGTTCTTGTTTTACAGCCTTCACGCTGACTGTGTTTTGATGAACAAGTACAGATTTTTCTCCTTGTTCTTTCTCTTTATCTTCTGTCAAGTGTTGCTCGTGTTTCTCTTGTTTTGTCCCCTTCTGATCTTGAGAACTAATATCTAAGACTGATTTGGGATCTTGCTTGGTAACATCAAAATTGGTTGTTTCCATTGCAGCCTCATTCCGCAAAACATGTGTTAATGAAGGGTTAGTTTCAGGTTTTTCTTTGGTACATTCATCTGTGTTAGCATCAGTGTTGGAAGATTTCAGGTCTTGTGTTGAGTCCAACTGTGATATTACATTGGGAAGTGTGTCCTTTGTTGAAACACATTTTTGTTCTTTTTCTTGTTTTTCATCTTTGGCCTTTACGTCCTCATCTTTTGTGAAAACAGGCTTTGGTTCTTGTTTAACGTTGATTTTTTCGGGGTTTATCTGTTGATCATTTCCCTTTGTAGCTGTATCTATAACCACAACACTTTCTATAATAGTTACATTTGTGGCTGTGTTTTCAGTAACAGGAGCTGTTTTTACTCCCTGAATTTTCTCAAGTGATTTGGCTCTCTTTTTTGAATCTACAATAGTCTGTGGTTTTACATCCTCAGACTGATCATGAGCTTTGGTAAAGATGGACTTCAGGTCTTGTTTGGTATACAATTCAGAATCCTTTTTTCCCAGGTGTTTATCAGGAGTTTCTTTTGTATATTTGTCTTTTTCAGGATCAGTGTTTTTGGTTTTCAGCTCTTCTGTTAAATCTGTCTGTGAAATTGGACTCTCCTTTGGAACAATATTGGCTTCATTTCTTTCTTGCCCCCCTTTGTCAATCACCTCTTTATCCTTTGTGAAAACATGCATTGTTTCCTGATTAATGTTCATGTTTGGTGTATTTATATGCTGAACTTTGTCCATAGAAGCTTTATTTACGACTGCTGTGTTTTCAGTGACAAGTCGTGAATTTTCTTGTTGTTTTGTCTCTTTCCTTTTGTCCTCAGTCTTTAAAGATTTGACTTCTGTTGAAGCATCAGTGAGTTTCTCTGTTTTTTTAATGTCCTTCTGATCTTTACAAATCAAATCTGATTTGAGGTCCTGTTTGGTAACCTCAGAATAATATTTTTCCATTGCCGTTTTATTCAGCAAACCTTTCGTTGAGGACTTTTCAGGTATTTCTTTGGTATATACGTCCTTACGAGCATCAATACTGGCAGACTTCAGTTCTTGTATTGAGTCCATTTGTAAAACTGTGCTCTCTGTTGAAATTATATTGTATTTTTCATCTTGGTTTTCACAATTGTCTTTCATTTCATAATTATTTAATAAAATAGGTCTAGATTCCTGTTTGCAATCTATTGTTGGTGCCTTTATCGGCTTATCTTCTTGCTTTGTGAGTTTATCTTTACTTTTTGAGATCTCTGATTCTTCTTTTTTATCCACCACGACTATGTATTCTGTAGATATACTTTGTTTTTCAAAGTGTCTGTTCTCTTTCCTCTTTTGTTCCACAGCTTGAAAGCTTGATGTCTGTGGTTCCTTTTCAGACTGTGAGGATTTTGCCTTTGGTGAAGGATCAGAAGGTTTCTCTGGTGTGGTAAACACTTTCTCTACTTCATCCCCAGTAATTAAGCCCTTGAGCTCCTGTTTGCAACTGGCTTTTGAGTCACTGCTAGCAACTGCCACCTCATCCAGATTTTCATTTAGCTTAGTCCCTTCCCCTTGACTTTTAGAGTCTTCTGCCAAATTCAGTTTGAGTGAAAGAGAGTCTTTGTCCAGCTCATTCTCTGCATTCCCAGCAGATTTCTTGACAATTACAGCCTCTGTTTTCACTCCCAAGGCCGGTACTGGTTTCCTGTCAATCCCCTTCTTATCTTTGCTCAGTGCGTCACTTCCTTTCTTTGAATCCATGTATACATTTTTTGTATCTGCAGCTTGAAATTCATTCGTTTTTTTCACTGGTCCAATCACAGATGATTGTTTTGACTTTGCTAGATTTTTATTATCCAAATTCACACTAGGTTCTATTCTAGTGGAGTTTATACCGTCATCATGTTGGCCTCCCATTGACAATTTAACAAGCTCATTATATTCAGTGATCACTTTGGACACAATGTCGTCTTTTTCAGTCAGGGAACAATTTCTTTCCCCATTTGATTTGGTTTTGATATCACAATGAATATTGTCAGGTTTATCTAAAATATCTGTCACATCCTCATCGGCAGGTGTTAAATCTAAGGCTGACACAATGGGGCTTGGCTCAGAAAGGCATTTCTCCTGGGTTAAATCTAAGTTTATGTTACCCATTATCGGGACTACATCTGGCATAAATTTGCCATTGTCGTTAGGATTTGATTGTAACAAGGTTTGTTGTTTAGGTGTAGTGATGTTAGTTTTACCACATAGTACATTTGCTGTTTGAGACAGAGACTTTGTTTTAAATTTTGTCTCTGATTCTTGTTCTTGACCACAGGTCTGTGGTTCAGCGGCTGGTGTTTGGTTTCCATTTGCTTTTACATATTCAATGCAAGGCACATCCTCAGGTATGGGGCCCTTGAATATTGTAGCTTGTATCTCTGAGTTTGCTGTAAATATTACATAATCATTTAGTTTTGTGTTGACAGAAGGTTCTTCAGCTGTAGGGCTGCTTACAAAAGCATATTTCCCTATGCCTTCAGTTGTGTCTGTGTTGTCCAGTAGTCCAGTATCTGGATGCACAAATATAGATTCAGGTAATTTCCGTTGGTTTTGATTTACACTATTTTCACCATCTTCAATATTTTTGGCTTTCTGGTTTGTCTTCTCAAGTAGAGATTCCTGACTAGATGTGGCTGCAGTTGTGAAATTCTTGGTCTGAGAATCTGGAACATTTCTAGATGTTGCTTTGGTGGGGCTTTTCAGACGTAGCAAAGGAAGCTTGCTTACAGAAGCTGTGTGCTCAATGAAATCCTTCACTGGACTTTGTTTATTTGTAGTAGATGGGATGACAATCTGTTTCTTAAGCCTTAAAGGTTTTGCTTTGCTGGTGGGAGCTTTAGATAAAAAGGAGTCAGTGTCCTTCTCGTTATGGTTCTCTTTAGAAAGCTGCTTGGGCAGCACTGTAGATTGCAGGTTTCCTGTTGGCAGTAAAAGAAAAAGCTTTAACACAACAAAATGACAACTGAAAAGCAATATTGATTTAATTTAAATGCACCTATAAATGAAAGCACAATTCACATTTCACACTAAGAAAATACAGAACAAAGTCTTTTGTTTGTTGTGTTTCAGGCATTGGCTTCTCCAATGCCTTAACTGGAAGCTGATATAAAAACCCATAGACATGTTTTCCTAAATACCTGTGCTGCCTTACCTTTTTCAGGAACTTCATGAACAAGGGATAGTGTCTCACTAGCAAGCTCCTCCTCAGGACATGGGGGCTCCTGCTGTTCTGGGCTGGTTGGCATGGATGCCTTTCCGCAGGTACCCAATTCTGCCTCATGAACAGGAATCTTTTTACTGTCAGTGCCATTTGTTTGATGTATTCCATTAGTTTTCTTTCTTGTAGGCAACGTAGTCGGTAACCGACTCTTTGATATGTAAGACACATTGCTCTCCAGCTGTGTCTGGGCCTGTTTTTGGATGTCCTGATTTTCAATGTCAGTTTGTTTGGTTATATTACTATCCTTCTCCTCATGGCTTTTCTCCAAACCATTGAGCAGTTTTACAGAGTTTATTTCTTCAACCCCCTTTTCTTTGGTGAGCTTTGCTATTGTCCTGGATGGTGCTTTGGTGGGGGACATTTCCCCAGATGGCACTTTTCCACTCTTACATTCCTCAAAACTTGGTTTCTTAACAACTTTGTTTGTAGCAACTGGATATTTAGAAACTACTTCTTTTGGTTTAGGTTGTTTCTGTGGTCCAGAACCAACCACTGACCCAGTAGT
Source organism: Percopsis transmontana (assembly GCA_025447815.1). Classification (NCBI taxonomy): domain Eukaryota; kingdom Metazoa; phylum Chordata; class Actinopteri; order Percopsiformes; family Percopsidae; genus Percopsis; species Percopsis transmontana. The sequence goes on from JAOEHI010013417.1 coordinate 11,732, forward strand.
ATCAACAACTATGGTTTTATCTGGTGCCACAGGTGACTTTGGATCAGTATCTGATGTAGACTTTTTGGGGATTCTTGACTTTAAGTAGGTATTGCCAGAAGGTCCACTAGAGCTTCCTGCAATGTCAGGAGATTTTATATTGAGCGATGCTGAAGTTGTTCTTTGATATTTTTCTTCTTTTTGTGATGGAACGTCACTGGAAGCTTTGGTGGTGTCTAAGGAACCCTTCCTTTTTGCTATAGTGCTTTTGGCCTTGACTCCAACCGCTGCAGTTGTGCTCTTTGCAGCATCGGTGGTTGTGGTTGATCTACCGTCTGTTACTGTCCTAACCACTCGTCTGGAAGGTGTGGACTGGGTAGCTCCTTTCACCCCTGACCACCCAGCTTGTGGCTTTGGTTCACAACCAGGCATGTCTGCCACTGCAGAGTTGTCATCGAGGTCAGAGGCCTCGGAGTCCGTTTTTGATGAGAGTTTTGCAGCTAAAGGCTCTTGGATGTTTATGTAAGGGTCTGTAACCTCATCTGTTGTTGTGATAGGATGTGTTGCCTTCCTAAGCCCGTCACTGACATTGTTGTGTTGTGGTTGTTTTAAAGAAAGAAAGCAAGAGAGATACAAAGAGAGGACACAGAACACAGAGAGACAAAGGAATTGGAAAAATAAATTATATGATATTATTTTTGATTTTTTTTATGCAACTTGCTTAACTTAAAAAAATAAAAACAAAAACACAAATATTTATAGTCAAAATACAGAATACAGTCAAAAATATGAAAAATGTTCTATACACTTTAGAAAATGTACTCATATGGTCACTCATAACTGAGCAAAGCAACACCATTGCCCTATTAGGTATTGTTGTAGCTATAAATCTATTGCCTTAAAAAAGGTTTAAGTATTTTCAAAGTATGACTCTGGCCTGTTGTTATGACTGTAGTCATTGCAGTATGTTAAACATTCACCATAGAATTGCCTACTTCCTTGAACACATTCGATAAGGCTTAATAAAAAACATTTTTTTCTGTAGTAGATCCACATCAACCCATTTGATTGTTAACCATTTTTGATTGTTAGCTATTTTATATCTTTATAGCTATAGTTATGATCTCTTACATATTAATATATTTGACAACTGTATTCATTATACTTAACTATGTTAGGTAGTAAAAGGAATTCCTAGGTTAAGATCACAAAAGTCATATTTGAGGTTTAGTTTTGTTATTGTTCTACAATACTAAAAGTAATAGCTAATCAGTATTTGTGATGTGTTTAAAACCAAACTGCACACGTATGAAGGTATTTGAACTTTTTAAAAATATATAATTAAATGCACGCTGTATGAATATTTCAGTGACTGAGTGCAGTTTCAGCTGTGCAAAGAACTGCTTGTATTGTTATTCACCAATACAAAGGTGCATGGATCAGGTTGCATTCCAGGCCTCCCTCCCTCTCTTTCACTCACACACACACACTTTTCCTTCTACATGGACTACAGTGTTCCAAAATAACCATAGAAAGTAAAAAATAAACAGATACTCACTGTGTTGTCTCAAGGCTGTTTAACGTCAAATCTACTCCACCTTTGTTGTCTGACGAAAAACAGTCTGCTTGCTCGCTTGCATCCAAAGGTTGCCATGGGCTCACATACACCTTCTTGGCAAAAACCTTATCTGCTGGCTGCAGTTTAACAGTCCTTCGTGTCATGCGTGGAACGCTAATTTCCTCTACACTCTGATCCTCTTGAAGGGGGCTCTCTTTTGAAACTGCACTGGCATCGAACTCCTCCAGCTGGACTGAGTTTGTTTGGCACTTCCCTGCGGTGGGTTCTGTGGTTACAGCTGATTCTGGCACCCTTCCAATGGACGCAACCACCTCTGAGGCGGTAGAGGGGCTGTCTGGAGTGTCCTGAGCACTTACGTCCTCAACCGAAATCACTCTGACATGCACGGCAAGCAGGGGAGGAGAGTCTGCTCTGAAGACCTCCCCCGTTTCTTTCATACACTCAACTTCCTCTCCCTCCTCCTCGGCCAGGTGTGTTTCCACCCATATGGCTTTGTGAAGTTCAACAGGAGAGTCTTCCCCTCCTGCTGCTGTGACGCTCCCTGCAGTGGTTTCTGTTTTGTCCACGATGCTATTGGTTGAATTTAGGCCCCCTATCTTGGGTCCTGACTTTTCCGTCACCATGTCCGGAAAGTCTTCATCTTCAGGCAGAGGCTGAGTTGATTCTGAGGTGGATGAAGATCGCGAATGGGAGTCTAAAGTTACTCCCACCAGGGAGGTCCCCTTGGCTCCTACTTTTACGGAGGTCTTTTTTGATCCAAAGCTTATGGAGGTGAGGTTAGGGGATTTTGGGCCCTCTGACATATTATTATTGGATAGTAGAATTTGAAACGATGGTAAGTTGGTCTGGCGCGCTTTAATGTTCTCGCTGGAATCCACTCTGTCCTTCAACATCGTTTCTTCCAGATGGACCTGCAGCCTCTTGTTGACCTCCACCACCACCAATTCCGCAAAGCCCGGTTCTGAGCTCAGAGCAGCATCTGGAGCTGAGGAGGTTGGAAGGTCAGCAGGAACGGGAGTCATATTCCTTTCCCTGTCGGCTGGGTTGACGATGCACATATGCAGCTCCCGGACACTGACTCGGCCACCGCTGTCGCTGTCAGCGAATGGGAGCTCCCCGTCATCCACCACCTGAGAAGCCAGGCTTGCGGCACTGCTCCCGGCGCTGAGATTGGAGCTCCACTCCGCGCCATCGAGGGAGGATAAATGCGTTGCATCGGGCCCATGTGCTCCACTCTCTTTCCGTGAGGGAGTGGGAGTCCTAAGCCCATCCTCTTCTAACATACAGTGTGATTGGGGGGACGTGGGGGAGGTGGGTGCACTGCTGTCCAACTGGGAGGCATCTGAGTGCTGAGATCTGAGGCTTCTCCTTTTCTTGGAACTGAAAAAGCTGCTGATGCGATCCATCATCCCCCTCTTCTCGTCCGAGTTCTTAATGCAGAGAGCAGGAAAAAGGGTTGACAGGTGAATATTCAGGTGGGGACAGCATACCTGACAGCACACTTTGACAGTTGTATTTGGCTGTACCCGAATAGAGTCTGAATAAAATGTAGATACTCTCTGTCATACAGCAGTGACCTTATGAGAAAAGTAAATAATCTAAACACGGATATAATTGAGAGAAATCTCATATCACGGATATAATTGAGAGAAATCTCATATCCATTTGTTGTTTATATTTATTTATTTATATTATATATATCTGTGAATAACATTAAAATGTTATTTTTTAGATGACGTACTTCCTAGATGGAAAAAAATCAAAAAAAATCTTGACTGATCAATCTACAACTTCAGTTACCACAGGTGTTTGAATAAACCCTCCAATATACTATTACTCTTATTGAATTGGATTTACCATTTAAGAACAGGACAGAAATTCATAGTCTAAATCTCACAAAAAGCAGGAAACTATATACGACCAACAGAAACATCAGAAACAAAGGAGGAAATTACCCTGGTACCCAGTACACATAATAAAAAGATATTGTTACATTTTAGTGCACACATGTTCAGACAAGACACACAGACCATCACATGAACAAAGAATGTAAAACAGCATACCATTTTGACCACCTGGATTCTAGTCTATAATCCTTGTTGGAGTGCTACTGTACATCCAATGTATCCATATGTCTGTAACCCAGGAATATAGTTTTTAAATATTATAAATCCCCTAAACTAGACGGCAAATGCCAAAAGTTGACATGTTGAAAAAATGTTAAGACCAAGTGTCCTACTTTTGAAAAACTGAAAAATAACTAACAGAAAGCTTGCTGCTCTCCCACAAAAAGTCAGGTACTTGCGTCTGGTTCTGTCCGTATGTGCCTAATGTTGAATAGCCCTGTGTAGTACTGGAGGGCATGAGACCATTTGCATCAGAGCTACAGCGTGAAGAGCATTGTGAAAGAGCTTTACAATGGCAAACAACCACCATGTATTCACAACGCAGCGATACGCAAGGGCGTGGATGGGACAGTAATCATCCCCACCCTTCCTAATACGATAATAGAGCGATTAAATAAGTAATTTATTATCTAATAGCAACAACAGTTATAGGAAAAATTACACATTCTTTAAGTCAAAAAGGCACAGTACAGTAAAAGGCATAATTCATATATGAGTATGTAGACTATTATTGTATCAACACTGTTTCTATAAAAATAACTTATTTCTTCATTGTTGCAAAAATATTTACTATTTCTACATGGTTCATTGCTCCTTTGCTTACCGCTAGTCACATAAATTTTCCTGAATAAACAACATGCAAAAATGGGCAGGGTTTTCCAGTTCCCTTCTAAACAGAATGCTTCATGCAAGCTCATTTAATAAACACATGTACAATACAACCAGGTATAACCCACTGTTCGTCACATCTCCTAAAGACACATCTACAACAGTAGAGACTCTTATTGTGAAAGAGATATTTAGCCTAAATGACGCCTGGCTGAATATCAAATAGCCTATTACCAAAATTGAATGACTTCCAACTCCTGACACTAATACCAACAAGAGCAGGTTTGACAAGTTTGAATCCATGGAAAATAGCCCCATGATGATTAGATCCCAATGGATCATCCACATGTGGTGTGTGCCATCTTAAAAGGGAAACTTTGTACAATGTTAAATGACAGATTCAGTCATTATAGTTCTGTTACCATCTGCAGGACATCAAGTACATAAAATTGTAAGAGAGTATCAAATATTTGCCAGACATGTATGATTTATCTTCTACTGTAAGTATTGTGAAGACACATTTGAAACCACATTAAGAAAAATTGTACAGTGGACGCTAGTTTACAGTTTACAGTAATTTTTTACAGTGTTTTTTAAAATTGTAACAAAAAATCCAAATGAAAAAAGAAATCAGCATCAATTATTAAACCCAATTCTGTCTATAGTTAGAGATTTTACAAGGGTTGTGATTGGTGTCTCAAGTGCTTGGGGTGCTTTGGGGGGGGGGGGGGGGGTGAGAATAAGATCAAGACGTCATTTAAATAAAAAAATATGTTGTCAAAATGTTGTAGCCTACAGCATAGCAAGTGCAAGGTTTGTAGTTTAGCAGAAAGCAATGGTGAACATAAACATTTCTATTCAGGATTAAAAATAGTCAATGTTGGAGCAAGTCTAAAATCTTCTGGAAGTTTATTCCAGCTATTTGTTGCATAGTAGCTAAATGCTGCTTCTCCATGTTTTGTTTTGACTCTGGGGACAGTTAACAGACCGGTCCCAGATGACCTGGGGGGTCTAGAGGGTTCATATTGTAAAAGCATTTCAGTGATGTATTTTGGCCCTAAACCATTTGGTGATTTATTGGTGAGCAGCAGTATTTTGAAATCAATTCTCTGACATACCGGAAGCCAATGCAGGGATTTGAGAATTGGTGTAATGTGTTTAATTCATTCAATTCATAGTCTTTGTTAAAACTCTAGCAGCAGCATTCTGAACAAGCTTTAGCTGTCTAAGAGGTTTTTTAGGGAGACCAGACAAGAGACCCTTACAATAGTCTAACCTACTAGTAATAAAGGCATTAACAAGTTTTTCTAAGTCTTGTTTGGACATGAGTCCTTTATATTTGCTCGTCAGATGTCCAATTCTCCAAATACATGGAGCTCTAATTTCCATATATGAAAAATTGTCAAAAGGTAAACTAAGTAAAAATAATATGAATACTGGTACAGAATAATTCTAAGTTGCAGTTGGGTATTTCCACATATTATACCAATACCAATATGCCAATACCAACAATAGATATAACAGTAGATACAGGATATCTTATAGTAATACAGTAATACCTCATATGTAAATAGGACATATAAATCAGATACAGCACTTGCTTTTTCTAATATAATAAAATAATCAACAATCTAAACAAATAGCAGCTGCGATCCATTAGTAATAGCTACTGTATATTATTAAAAAGTATTTATTTCTTTAGACTCATGTATACAAGAAACATATAATAGATAAACATCATCATAATGCTACTACTAAGGAAAGGAATGCATTTTGGCTAATAAGCTGGACTAAACTGAGTCCAGCAAAGCCCTTCAACAATATAATGCTAAAGTAATGAGCTGGCATAAGTGTGTCCAGCTAGACACGCTTGATGACAGATATTGTGTTACACACCATCACGATTAGAAAGGTAACAGCAGACTGACCTTGGAGAGCCTGGAAGGCAAGGTGGGACTGTTTGGCTGAGCCATGTCAAAGCTGATCATAGAGCTGGACTCGCTGTGGTCCCAGAGGTCTGACTCGGTCCGGAAACTGCACGCTGTAGAAACACTCATCTGGTCAAAGCTCCTGGTTGGGGGAGAGAGAGGAAGAGAGCCAGTGGGAGGGGAGAGAGAGAGAAGAAAAACAAAGGAAGAGAGAGAGAAAGCGGGAAAGACAAAGAGGTCAAAGGGGAACCTTGGCTTCCTAGTTTACTAGCTCAGCATATGGCAGTTTTTCATAGTCATGTTATTTGACATTCAAACTTTCACATAACAAGGACATTTGTGGCAAAATACTTGGACATTTCTTGGAGCGCAGTGCTGTTGATTTGTCTCAACACATGCCTTAAGCACAACACATGCCTTAACACATTCTGCATATTAGGTCAGGATAATGATAGTAAAACTCTCCTGATCGTGCTTCTCCTTTGCACCTGGGTGTGTACGTAGGTGTACATAGGTACACAACCACCTCATCTCAGACCGTCTCCCCTTTAGCTTTGTTTTCAGACAAAATATGACACTAGTCAGACAGCATTCTCTCCCCATCGTCACTCCATGACTAACGCCTATGTGTCGTGCAGTTTGAGCGCCACCGAGCATTCTGGGACACACGTGCAAAATGACTAGACGCATTAACCGGTGCATGTCACTGGAACCAAAGATATTCAGTTGACAGAAAACTGTTTGAGGCTAATCACACCCATTCTCCTGTCAACTGACCCAGAGAGTAATGAGTAATGAGACAAGAACAGGTGTGAGAGGACTATTAGATCGCAAATTTACAGGAAAGCTGGGCTGCAGCTTATGGCCAGCTAATGACAAAGTTGTAGCTAATGTCCACGTGCAACGTGTTTTTTACATTTATCATTCAAATATAATAAGTCACCTGTCTAAATTCACACTGTGAGAAGAGCTGAAGCTTCCTATTCACAGAACATGTTTTGTGGTGTTAAAAGTTTGTCCTTTTAGTGAAGTTAATAGCCTACTCTTAATACTAATGCTGAACCATGAGTTCACTGAGTCAGGGCCATTGACAGTATATATAGTGGATGGAGCTACCGTGGCATCACCCATTGGTTTGTTGACTCCCGTTTTTATGCCTCGAGTTTGGATTTTTGTCGTCGCCATGTTGGAAAAACGGAGCCAAAAATGACAATTTTTAGATGAGCGGGTGGTGCATGGGGAGGAGAGCAAGGAATTGATTGACGTGACTACCGAGCACTCTATGCAAGCCCGTCTGAACCGGAAACCTGTCGCCAAATCTGCACAAGGATGCCCCAAAACTTTACCCTGCTTTATCGTCTGGTTTACTCTAAGTGGGACTGCATGTATATCATATTTTATATAAGAAGATTATGAACTAGAGATTGAGACCATAGACTTGTCAGTAACCCATTTATTGAGCTAATATATCATGTGCCATTTACAATGTGAGTAAATGAGTGAAAATCCTTTGTGCAGCCAAGGCTCAGTCCACTATATTATACAGTCTGGTCAGGACAAGTTAATTATGTATCCCTTAGTTAGGCTCCACAAGCCTAACATTCACACATGAAAGAAACAACACTGTTTAACCACCAGGGGGAGGTAAAACATTACTTATGTAGTAACGCTGGCCATGTTTACAGACCGATAATTTGAGACAGATGAGTCATAAACGAATGACAAGAATTGTTGTATACAATATGCATCATTTGAATGTGCCAGGTACTTGCTAAGTATTTGGCCACACCTGGTGAATAAAAGAAGTCAAAGGGGAAGAAGTCCCAGAATAGTGTTGACTAGAAACTTTTTTTAAACTAAAAGAAGACTCATTTACTGTTTACTTGTTACAAACATTTTGCAGAATGGCTGAGGTGTGTTATCAATTTACTGGTGTTGCAGTCATTGTTAATCTGATAGACTTGAATAAGATTTTAACTTTATATTGATCTAATTCTAAGTCAAAAAGATTTACTTAATACAGACACCAAAGTGTACACGTGTTAGTTAGTAAACGTTGATATTGTCTTTAAAGTGTTCTGAATTGGTTCCTTATATATTATTTTAATTTATATGCATTATATTCATTTATTGTAACAGCCTTTTTGTATTTGCGGTTAGTGTGAGACATAAAGGGAAATAGATGCATGGCATGTTGTAAGCTGTAAGCTAGTTGAAATTCTGTGGGGAAAAAAATGCATGGGTTTTAGGTTAATAACACTCCACCCCTGGCCCTTAAAAGCCTGCTTTTTAAGAAAAATACGCCTGCCAGCCTAAGGGGCTGAGGATTAGGTGAAGACTTCAACTCCCTAAAAGCTCAGTGGGAAAGGGGAGAAAGCAACTTTTGCATTTACAATTTATAAATGCAAGACTGGCCCAATCTTTATCATTGTTTAAGTCAAGTAATACGATCTATTGGGTTATATAGTTCTTTCCAAGTACCTTGTCAACACAGACCCAAACCAGCTACAACCTGCCCATAGCTTTTTCTCTGCTGCGTCACAGACAAAAGCTTTACTGTTGCAATTGCACAAGTTTATCTGTACTTCATTGAGAATGATTACTGTTTGCATGTCTCTGATTCCCTATGGCAATAGATGTCATTCCTAAAAGATTGCTGAACCCACAGCCTGGGAGGTTTTAAATTAATATAGGTAATATAATACAGTACTGAACCCAGTTACATGAAAAGATACACAGCTTCAGCTTGTTGTGTTTAGTACAGGCTATAGTGGTCAAACTGATTACAGTTTGATTAAATAAGGCTGAAGAACCTACCCTGAATGTGGTTTGTTTCCGTGCAATACCCTGAGGCTGAGCATGATGGATTCTTGAAAAGCTAGATATGTTTACAGATTTTATTGTCTTTTGTTCTGCACAAGATGTTTTCACACTGCAAACTCTAAGAAGCCTAAGACAACAACAGAATATGGTACAAAGATTCACAAAAACCATCAAAAGCAGTAGCCCACCAACACTTTTCTGTGCTGCAGAATATTGCTGCAATGAAAACATACACCCAGTGCATGTTCAAATGTATGTGTGGTACACCCAGTGACTGACAACTCAGAGTAACTGACACATATAGACACAAAGAATAACCTTCATTCTGCATGTCCACCTTCATAAGCCTCTATCTGGTGAACGCAAGCCAACCTACAGTAGGCGTTGGCAGCACACCAGCCCGACACCAGTGCCAAGTTAGGCTATCAACACAAACATATCGCAGCTAGCAAACAAGCAAGCAAGCAGGCAAACAAAGCAAATGCGCTTATTGAACGAGTTGGGCCAACCCACAGGCCTGTGAAGCTACTGGGTACACTGAAACAAGGGATGGATGGGAGTCAACAACTGACTCACTGAGGCCTGTGACGTGTAGTATAACTCACTGGTAAATGTTGTGGATAGAAAGACTGTTTTAATATGAGATCAACAGGAACATGCTTTAGAAGGGCTCTGGCCATGACTGCAACACGCAAACCAAAAGCGTAAACCGAAAGCAACACGGCTAAACCAGTGGCGTACTGATTACTGAGTTGGTACGTGACTGGTACGGACACTCCCTTTGGCCCAGAAAAAGAGTTATAAATATTGTGTGAGTACTGGATGGACCAATAACAAAGGAGACTTTAAATAGCCTAGTATCTTGAGAAATACGTAAGCCACAGCTAGAGTACCAAAATGGTAATATCATACATTCAATCTACAAAATAGCTTGGCTTAGATTCACACCAAAAAGAAGAAGATGTTTTTTTTTCAGTAAAGACCACTGGACATTTAAGTCACTGGAAAAAGCGCCGTGGGTCCTCTAAGTGTTTGCCAGATGCTGGGTGTGTCATTATGAACCAGTAAGCTGCAGCCACTGAAGTTCTACTTGACCACAGCTCAGGACATGTGTGTGGAAATCCAGCTCTCAGACATTAACTACTAACCATACCATGCATGGGGTGCAATGGAAAAAATGTTTTACCTACCCCTCCCCATTTGATTAGATTTTTAACTGCAGACTCATAGGCACTCGTACAGACTAAATCAAAGTGAACCAACTAAGAGAATTAAGCAAAACTTATATTAACATGTGTGTTCCAACTCGCCTGAGCGGAAGTAGGGGTGATACATTTCATGAACAATATCACAGTTGGGATCACACAACTGTGGTGTTACCACAACACCAGTAAAATATGTATCACATGAATGTGACTTGTAATCTGTCACAGGTTGATTTTGGAAGGAAAAATAAAAAACGTCTCTCTTTCTTCCTCTTTTGTCTTTCTGTTTGTGGGGGTTTGGGCGTGGTTTAGCGATGTCTGAATGGGGGAGGGAGTGCCGGGAGGTGTGGGTCACGGGTCACCCATTAGGAGCAGGTGTGGGGAATTTACTCACTTGTCTCCCTATATGAGCAAAGGGAGAAAAAGCAGAGCTGGGGTTGAAACATGAACGCCACATTGAACCTTTTGCCATGCTGGAGTTGATTGACACTGGACTGATTAAGTCTGTATACGTTTGTATAAGTAGTGGAATAAACAGTCCAGACACAGCCGATCAGAACAGAACCCTGAGTGTACGAGCTTGGTCTTTGTTACAATTGTTTTATTTTTTTCTGTATATGTAAGGACCTAGTTCAGTGTAGGTTCAGAAAGGTGTGTCCGTCTATGCTCAATACGTCGCAATATTGTTGACTAGGTACAGTTTACGTTCATAGCTTACATTGCTGTAAACAATAAGGGCATTCTTTACGAAAGAAAAATCCTGAGTCAGCCCTCCGTGTTTCCACAATCATAACTGAACTGTAAAAATCACTCCTTTTCAAGGCCACATGGGTGTGTGGGTGTGTGAAAAACACAACCTATTATAGCATGTCTCTGTAAGCATGAATGTGTGCTAAATAATACATATGTGCTTGATACCTTGTGATGAATGTGTTTGCACCTATATGTCTTGGTTGCTGGACCAGTGCCAGGTCATGTTGACTTTAGAAGGTTGACAGTGTTTACTGCTTAGCCGGCTTGGCTTTGGCTTACTGACTGAAGCCTAGAGTATAGCCCTAACCCAGGCTCATATGTAAACATCATCATGGAGCTCACATGATCCGATTGGTTTCCTTTGTGATATCATGGATATATAACTAATTTAATTCACAATCATGTCACAAACGTCACAAACACAAAAATGCTTCCAACAAAATAAGAAGAACATACTTAAGGAAAGTCCATTACTATTACAACAGTCCTATGCATACAATATAGTGCATAAAGTCTAATGCACACAATACAGTCATACTGCTATCAAATCAATCAATATAATTAACCTGAATTATTTTCATTCAAATAATAGATCAAACATATTCAGCAGGTTACAGGCTGCGATAAATCAACACATGATGTAGCAAGACTTGATATTTGATTGGATTCCATTGAAAACAAATAAAGCTAAACACCCCTCCTTTCCCAGTTACCAAGTGAAAATTCTACCCGCCATGTTTAAAATATAAATAGTTTGGACAAACGAATACCTGCCCACACATATCAAAACATTCCATTAGAATTACATGAGCTATTATTTTGCTGTTATATAATAGCAGTTGTTTAGAGCAGTTGACTAGTTGTAGTAGTAGCAGCAGCAGTAATAGTATTTGCAATAGTAGTAGCGGTCATAATTTAGGCTATATATTGCTAAGCCAACTCCCTTGGCAATTGAGGCTATTCTCAGACTTTTTATTTGGCATACAGTAAACTGAAGATGTTCTAGATCATTACAATTACAATTAGGTCATTTAGCAGATGCTTTTATCCAAAGCGACTTACAATTATATCCTGCAATTACATGGAGCAGATAGGGGTTAGGCATCTTGCTCAAGGATGCTTACAGGTAGGCCAACTCATGTCAACTTCTTTGGTGACAGTCATTTGTTCCAGTTGGAAATCGTTCACTGGCAGCACATTCAACTATGCATACGATGTCTGACTAAATGCCACTAAAAACGAAACATCCTTGACCCCCTGCAAAAATGTAATGCAAATGAAATTCCCTGCACCTTATGTTACAACTTCTACCTGTTTATAAAACACAATACTGTGGAAGACAACCGCTCTGTCGCTCTGTGTCGGGTTTCCTTCTGTACACGCTCGCATTCACATGGTGAATGATGTGCCTGGGCAGAATTTTGAGTACTGCTTCATCTCCAAGTTAATGTAACATAGAATTAAAACAGACGTGGGTGACAGATGCTAGTTTCAAAATCCAACCTGTCTGTATGCTTAGTATCCTGTAGTATCCTGGTAAAATATAGTTTTCCCTACGTGAGCTTGCAGCATCCATTTTGAACTGGAAAACATGACTGAATTGTGGGTGACCCAATTATTAGGAAACCTAGTCAAAGACATATAGCTGTTGTTAGCACAAATATGTTAATTGAATCATTTTAATTAAAAGGTACAAATAACACAAACTTCTGTGAAAGTCTGGCCTTCTACAGTGTCGTCATCAACATGTCCAACACAAAGACTGTAGCATAACTTCCATCATCCGTGCAACTTAACAAGGTCTTATACTATAAAATATATACTTTCAGGGCAGTAGTTAGAGCTGTCTACTCATATAAATTGGGGTAGGAACTAGGATGATGTTTTAGTATAGCTGTCAGTCACTGTGTAGGGTGGGATTTGGATGATTGACACATTCCATATGTAACATCCACACCTGTCATTGCCCCCAAAACACCGTCAGCCCCGCCCCCTAGATCAGTTGTAGTTCACTTCCTGGTCTCTCTCAATCTGCACATAGTCAATCAGCCCAATCACTCTGCACACGTTTGTAGTCTGATCACCTCTAGTCACAGTATTTATACCCCTCACTTCCCTTCACTCCTTGAAAGGTCTTGTTGGTGTTACACTACAGTCTGAGCTTTATCTTCCTAGAGCATTTGCTAGGCTATATACTCCCCTTCGTGGTTCCTTTGTCTACCCTGGTGCTCCTCCCAGTCCCATGGTTCTCGTTCTCAAAGTCATCGCCCTTCCTGTTACCGACCCTGGCCTGTTACCGACCCTGGCCTGTTTTGCCGGTGTAGATCTTGGATTACCCCGACTACCCTGACACCAATCGCCTGACCCCTGTCTGCCCTGGATTCTGTCTACCGCCCCAGTGACTATAATTTCGAGTACCTTAATAGAATACTATGATAGGTTTATTGAAACTTGTATAGTTCCATAAATAGTACATCCAGATGCAAGACAACACATAATTACTTATTTAGACATGCAGATAAGGCATTATGTTGCTAGCGTGAATTTCTCATGCAGAGTTTTTTTCTGTTTCAGTAGCCACAAAGTTTTAAAACTTTAGTCTTCAGAGCAAGTCTGCCTTGACAGTTAAATGTTTTGCTCAATATTACACAACCCATTCCCCGGAGCGATATGCTTCACATTTGAGCGTTGTTTTTTGTCTCCTATCCTTTCTTATTCTCCATGCCTTTCCCACTGTATGAGGAGCATGCTTGCACTCCCTTTAACAGCAGGCTGTTACTCTGATACTCTTATCTGGGTTAGGACATATCTAGATGCTGCTTTCTAACTCAATACAAGTCAATGCTATCGAGTTTCCCCTCGAACTTACATCAAACACGCTGAACTAAACTTTTCACAGCTCTCTGATCGTTCCCTATTTGACTGCTCTTCACGTATGTACCTTAAAATTATTGTTAGGAAAGAAAAGTGAGATAAGAATTTATAAGGTTTAAGATTAGCTCACATGTGAGAATTTGTGTTTTGGTTTCTATGAACTTGTGTGTGTGAACAGTACACTTGTCTTACAGTAGATCCTAGATCCTTAGATCCCATTCTAGATCTTATCTCGCAATCTTGTTGCTTTGCTTTGCTTTTCTGTGCTACAGCAGCTTTGCTAGCATTCCTCAGGGATGAGTGTATATCACTAGGGGGGCGGTTAACCGCTAGGGGGGGTTGAACTGGGCCGCAACTCAGAACTTATTTAAAAACAGAGATCTGTTGAGACGTGTAGATAAGTGAAATCTGAATTGGTTTCATTCATTTCAGATTCAGTATGAGTCTATCAACTTTGCTTATACTATCTGTTGTCTACTTAGTTTTCTCTGTTGCAGTCTTGTTAAAAGTGGATAATGTACACTTGCTGCGTGGACAAGGTTACGGATAACTGTATGTAAATAAATGTAAATAAAAAAGAAACGCATATGACAAATATATAAAGGTTAATGTTCCTACATTCATAATATAACATTGAGCCTAATCAGTATCGGCTTGGCTGGGATGGCAGCTTTCATGTCAAGTCAACTTAAAAAATCAGCTGAGTTTAGAACACAAATCAATTAATACCACTTTTAAAATAAGATGTTTAGCTAGATTACACTCAGTTTAGGTATGCTTATGAATCTTGGCATTTACACACCTATTGTACCACTAGGAAATTAATCATATTCAGGTTTATAGATGAGCAAAAATCAGACACATACCAAGATATGTGGCTTGATTGTGTAATGCTAAGGGTACACAACATAATGTGACACTCCACACCCTTTCTTTAGTATATCAGCGTGTCTCGCTTATCTGTCTGTTAAACTAGGGATTAATGTGAAAAGATTGCATCTTCTGCATAGCTGTTAAACTAACATAGATTATGCACCTATACCACTATGACTGGTTCACAGTATCCAATGAAGTGTAACCACTAAAAAGGTAATTTGAAAAATAAAGCTATATATGCATGGATAATTGTATTTGTTGTTATCAGTGAAATTGAATAGGCTGTGCTAGTTTTCCATATTTCCCAGCACACACAAGTCTTCTAGTAATCTACTGGTCAAATTCCAACAAGTCACTAAACCTGCAAAATACATAAGCAAACAGATGCATAACATTATCTTGTTATGAAATAGCTTCTTCACATAGTGTTGACATAACCATTCTATAGTGGTGCTGTCATATGTAATTAGTTCATTTTAGTGGTTTATATAGAACAAATAGGTCTATTGAATACACTAAGATCAAAGGTTTAATTAAGTCTTCATAAAAGGTCTGTTAATGTTGAATGCAGTTTGAATTTCAATGACTTACAGAATATGGATTTTCAGAACCCTAATGTTCTAAAAAAGACCACATAGGCCTAGTGATCTAAATAGATCCATTGGTGTTTTGAACGCAATCATTGCTATTAAATTAGTATAATAATTAGTATTATAACTTTACAGCTAGTAGTTAGTAGTCTTATATTCTCTTTTCTCTTTTGGTGACAGTAAGCTTTAGCTTCCAGATGATCAGCTCATCTCATCTCATGTTAAATTAAACTCTCATCAGTGAGCTCATGAGGTAAGGAAATGTAGATGTAGCAGATTTTTGGCCTGAAGACTTAGATCAGGGTTAGACCTATAGGCCTGCACCTGGATGGTGTACAGCAAACTTAATCAGTTTCGTTCAATGTTCTCTTGCCGCTTTGTGTGTGTGTGTGATTTTCTGAGGAGTGATTATTTGAGAAGCAGGATTATAATACATTTAAATAAAGTTAAAGTCATACAAATGTACGAAAATGAGTGTGACATTATCGTTGAGTTTAGCTTTAGCCTCTTAGCTGTCTTAATTATCCATGCTTGGACCAGATTGAGACACATCACCAAGTCAAGCTGAACCTAATCATATTACAACAAATTACTACAATTGCCATACCTGTGTAACAGGCTTCTAATTTTGCTATTCCAGCATTATGTAAGGATAGCCTTTCCTATATCCCAGAAGGAAGACACACATCTTATAAGGTCTAAGGGTAGCCGTTACTATATCTTTAAAGAATACACAAATATTATGTAGGCTTGCCATACCTACAGTATATCCTAAAGCAAGATCTTTCATAGTAAATAGTATATACTTGACATAGTTGGTAGGTACTCCCAAGGAACACATATTTGGAAATTAATTCCATCGAAACAACCAAACGTTTAAGACGTTTGCAAGAGTACTCCTCCATCTAGGCCTAATTCACATTTACCAAACAAGATTCCTACATCAGTCCTTCTTCTTGCAGTCCTCTTTCTATATCTAGGTTTGTTTAATCAAAATTAAGGGAAGAAAACCAGATCATGACTAAACTAGCCAAGCCGGAAACTTTGCACTGCATGCATAGTTTGCCTGGGGAAAAACAGCTTTTGATCACAACACAGACCAACAAAAGCACTATACAGTACATTGCTCTGGTGGAGTCAGTTAACTTGTGTATGTTAGTGGTTTGTTACAGTTTGGGCAACATCTTGAATGTGAGTAGTGAGTGGTGGCCCTAGACAAAGAAGGTTAAATGAGGCCAGGGTACAAATGGCGATAGATTTGCTTACACGTTGTATGTTGGTTTTTATAGCTTAGTATAAGGAGTGGGTTGAAGGACCATTCACACCTCAGCGGGTCCTGGTGGGCGAATATAAAATATTTTAATATTTGAGTTTGTCTTTGGCTTTCTATCACCATGTCTGTCTTTCTATCTATCAATATATTACTGTTTTAGTAAGGACACAGATTGCTTCATAATCACCCTGCAAGCTAGCATTCAGAAAAGAAAAAGAATATTAGCAGGCTAATAATATATATTTGGTATAATCTTAAATATGCACGTGCTCTAATGGCTTTGTCTTACCATATAATATAACATTGTAACAAAAAGTAGGTTGTATTATATAGCCTACTTTATTTAGTAACTTACATTTGACGGTTGAAGCTATCCAGGTCACCTGTGTCTTGAAAGAACATGTCGCCCACCTCTGAGCCTTTGGGTTTCTTCTTTTTCAACTTAAAGCGAAACATACGTTTTCCTTTCTTCTCTTTGGGGGAAGTAGGTAAACTATCACCGGACAGGGTCGCATCACCCGGGCTGGGGGCTCCGGGACTTGCAGGTGAATGCGCATACATCTCCGGTGGACTGGCTGGTCCTCCATCTCCTGAAGTTTTTGGCAATTTCCACTTGTGTTCCGAAAACTCTTTGTTCTCCTTGTCCAGTGACTTTGATTTAAACAAGCCCTTGATTTTCAGTGTGCTTGACTTGCTCATGGTGTCTTTACAAAAAAGTTATTCAGCTCACGAGGATTCAGAGTCAGGCACACAACCGCATTTATAAGCGAGGATAACCTGCAGAGCGGGAATGTAGGCTGCATGACGTGCCCACAGAGTCGTGCACACACCTTCAGGTGAGGCAAAGGCACTCCATGCAAAATTATCAAATCTCCAATTTTTATCTCACCTTCCGGGCCATAGAGGGGAAAATATTAGTAGACATTAGTAGGCTAGTATAAATGAATGTACTTAATTAACACCTCACCTATAAACCTCCCCAAAACACTTTGCAGAGTACAATGCTACACGTGTGTATGTCTGTTTCGTCCTTTTGTCTCTGTGCATGCATGTGTGCATGCAATAAGTTTAAACTGATTTGAGTTACATCGAAACCTGTAAGCATGAAAATATAAACACAGCATTACATTATATATTTGAGATTGATCCAGGCTAGGCAGGCTACATCTGTTTGTAGCATATACAAAGCCTACCCATGAATCGACCTATTAATATAGTAATGACATAATGGCTCCTCCTGCTGGCCATTTTAAACAACGACACCAAAAAGTATTGAGCCTATAGTATAAAATACTGTACATAACATATATAACATATATGTATAATATAAAATATATTTTAATTTTGCATTTATGTTGCGTTTATGTTAGTGAATTAAATATTTACTTGACAAAAGAGTGTGTAGTGCCTTGCCTGAAAGTACTCATTAACTCAGGCCTTAATCAAGTCATTACAAACCAACCAATTTATTATTACCAATTTATTAAAAGAATGTTACAGTATTCCCATCGTAGTTTGTAGACATAACACAGTAAAATAAACAAATTACATGTATTTACAAATATTGTTTTTCCATCCGTAAGTACATATACTTACTAATGGAAAAACCATATGAAAAAAGATGTTCTGTTTTATGTCAAATATTTGTGTATTTATATAACTTTTTAGATTTTATTTATTTCATATAACAATACACTGACATAAACATACATATGTATATATAAACGTGAAAAGATGATATTTTTAGTTGAAGAAGAACAGGGAATGTTGTGTGGTTAAAAAACAATTGCTATTCGTTTCACATCACATCAGAGAAATAGTACATCAGATAATCACATCTTCTGTAAGGACGTAGGCCTAGATGAGAGAAATCGTAATCAGGGTGAGAAACTTTGTGTGTGTGTGTGTGTGTGTGTGTGTGTGTATTTACATTTGGTGGGGGGAGCCTTACACTAGCTTTGAGATCAAATATCCAACCCCTGTGTTAGTACCTGTAACATTGCAGAAACTAAGCCAACATAAATCTCAGTCAGCACACACTGACTTGTGACAGACAGCGATAATACTATACCATTTTTGACTGGTAAGTGCACAATAACTTTTGACCTGTAATTATGCAGAATGTTGTGTACTTTCATGCGAAACAATATTAAATGCATTTAGGTCTATTATTCTAAAGTTAAACAATGCTGGTCTTCTGAAATTTTGTGTATTTGTATTTTTCTGAGTGAGTTCTTTATTAGAAAAAGGGTTGAGAAATATATGTTCCATTTGTGTGATTTCTTTTCCAAAAGGTAGCTGTACCGTACCGTATTTTGGGACCATGTAATACTTCCCTTAATGCTACTATCAAGTACTATATATTCTTCCTGCTCAGTAGTGAGAAGTAAGAGAACTAGTGTCAAAGCACGACAATATCATATTTTTGGTCTCTAATAGTAAATCTTGCTCGTAATCAAAGGCACAATTGAATGCATGTTGTGCACCTTATTTACAGGACATCAGAAGAATGTAAAATTAAATTCATTAATGATATTGCAGTAGGCCTATACAATAAATATTATAATTAACTAAACCAGGATTCCCCAAAGTTAATTTTTTTGGCAGACAGTTATGATTGGGAGTAGCTATGTGTGGAAATAATTGAATTTTGTATCGATATTTATATATCGATACAAAATTGTGTTATTTATAATGACTTCATATCTTTTTTATGTCGTCCCCCCTCTCATTGTTGTTGCAGAGGCCTGTCCATACTGTAGGCATCAACCTCAAGCTACATTGTACAGTTTGAGGCAGCACAAATAAACATTGCTGATAACAATCTTCAAACCAACCACCTACAGCACACCTACAACTGATTTATCTTAGAGAAGTAGAACAGAAAATGGGTCAGCCCAAACCAGAAAAAGTGCTGAACATGCAATACTGCACTATTTTTTTCTCTTGTTTTTGCTCATGGGCAACCTCTGAAACTCTGCAGGTTTTAGTCCAAGTGTGAATGTTGAACAATATAATAATACAAATAATAATAATACATTAAATATTACAATTAAATATAAAATTATATATAATCATAAACAACAACAACCATTAGATATAATGTATTCTTGTGCAGTTTTACATGATTCTATTTTCATAAAGATGTAAATCTCTATATCACTTGTGGCACTCTAAGAATGATGTTTTTGCTCTTTTTACAGATTTAAAACATGACAACTGAAGCAACTGAGACACCTGACTATTATAGTGCAATGACAGACGATCATGACGACTTAATTTGCGATCTTAATCCACACCCTATGCAAACCATCATACAAACATACATCCACTCCATCATCTGTGGCTTTGGTCTGACTGGCAATATGCTTGTGATTATCACCTACATGTTCTATAGGAGAAAAAAGACCATGACCGATGTCTATCTCTTGAATGTGGCTTTGGCAGATCTCCTCTTTGTCGTAGCACTTCCACTCATCATATACAACGAGCAGCATCGTTGGGAAATGGGTACAGTTGCTTGCAAAATGCTACAGGGAGTGTACAGTATAAACCTGTACAGCAGCATGCTCCTACTGGCATGTATCAGTGGTGACCGCTACATTGCCATAGTGCAGGCAAGACGTTTCTTCGGCGCTCGCTCTAAGAAGTTGAGCTACAACCGCCTCATCTGCACTGGCATTTGGGTGTCAGCCGCTGCTTTATCGCTTCCCACAGTCATATACACCGAGCGCTTTGAAGAAACCTCCCCGGGGCAGCCCAACGTGACTGTAGAGTGTAAAATGAGTTTCAATCACTATGAAACCGCCAAGCTGATGAAGGTGCTGGTGCCCATTCTCCAGGTCGCCATGGGCTTCCTCCTGCCCATGCTGGTCATGGTGTTTTGCTACTCCAGCATTTTATTCACCCTGCTAAGGGCGCAGAGCAGCCGGAGACACAGGGCCGTGTGTGTGATTTTGGCTGTGGTCCTGGTCTTCATTGTTTGCCACCTGCCCTACAATGTCACTTTGCTGAGCCACACACTTTCCCTTTTTACACAGAGGGATTGTGTGCAGGAGAAGATCAAGCTCAAACTGCTGGTTGTTACCAGGAGTGTGGCATACATCCACTGCTGCCTCAACCCCATTATCTATGCCTTCATTGGGGTGAAGTTCAGAAACCACTTTCAGAGGATACTGCAGGATCTATGGTGCTTCAGCAAAAGGTATATCTTCTCAAGCCGCTCGCCACGGGCAACATCCGATGTTTACCTCTCAGGGCGCAACTCCTCAAATGGATCCAGAGACGATAGATCAACATTTACGGCATGACATGGAAGTAAATATGGCACATTGGTTTATCTTGAATCTTGAATCTTTTACATGCAAAAGCAAAATATGTAATGCATTTATATATCATTAAGGCATTGGTTGTGTAATATGGTGTTGTTTTGGTAAAAACCTTTTAGGGAACATTTATACACTGATTGTGTTAAAAAAGTAGCAATACAGAGACTTTATGAAGTAGAAACAAGTAGAGAGAATATAGAAAGAATAGAAAATAAGGCCAAACATTAATTATGTTTCCATAAGACTTATTCTTAAGCTTATTCTTATTCAGCATGCGTTGTCGGATATGTTTATCTTTATTTAATTATGTATATTTTTTTCTCTGAATAAAGAGCAATTATGCTGAATATGTGTAACTAGTTTTTTCATAAAGCCCTAAGCCCTTGGTTGAAATGAACACTTTATAACGTTTTAGCCTTTTTTATTATGAAGGTTGCTTTGTTCAAGGGGGGGTGTCCAACTGCTTTTAAATATGATATCACTATTTTTCAAACTATTCTTCTTCTTTAATTTTGTTTTTTATGTGATTGCTGCTCAGATATAATAATCATAATGGAATTTCCCGACTGATATGCAGAGCGGAACAAATCGTGGCGCTCACAAAATCAGGAAGGGCACGTGGCATTAAGTCAGAGAAAATTAATGGCTATGGGAAACAGCCTTTAGCCTTTTCACAACAACCAGTCCTTTAGGCACGTTATCTAGCCTATTGGGAGTAAAGCTAGCTTTTCTTTTATAGACTGTACATTGCAGGAAAGCATTTGTGAGGAAGGTCAGGAGATGTGGCAGTGCGTAGAAAAAGAATCGGTCAATCCTGGAGACAAGTAGATACCTGTATTTAGGATGAGGAGACAATAGCATCCACCATAACCATGTCTCTTTTAATAAAGCTCGAGTTGCTGTTTGACATGTAGGCCTAGTGTTAGGGTTAGGGTTACGATGCTCCATTTGAACTCGGCCCAGTCAGTGAAGCCAGCGTTGTTCGCAATCGCCCAAAAGCAACTCTAGTCCCAAGCACTGCGCCAAACCCACCATCGCTGCCGGTTACACAGCGCGCCCCTTCGGCTTATCGGGGTTTGTGCGGCGGGCAACGATCAAGACAGAAGTAGTGTAGTGTAGGCCTATAGTACGACCATAGTAGCCTATACCTTCCGTTTGTTTCTGAAGGACAGTGATTCATTTTGTGTGTGTAGTTTTGTGTTCATTGACACTGTCTGTAAAGTATAGCCTACCAAAGTCATACGTGAATAATTTCACGGTCACACTATATAGCTAAAATGCACGTTAGGACCAGAGCAGTTTGATATATGAGACATAGGAGTAAAAAACAGCCTAAAACTAGCCTCTCCGACACATTATTTTCTCTGCATACAGTATATTGGTGAGAGGTTACGGGTTTACGAAACAACCACATCCTGGTAGCATAGGCCTATATCAGGCAATTATATCAGTATATAATGTGAGGTCAGTAGGCTAGTAGCCTAGTAGACTTTAAATTCTACTAGGCTTACCAATAACTTTTAGTGATTTCAACAAAGACAAAATACATAGGATACACACACAAAATGAGGAACATAATTGAAAATAATTTGTTTATTTAAACAGCTGGCTGACGATCCTATTACGAGCAAAACACAAGTAAAAGAGGAAATAGATAGTCAAGACAATGAGATAGAGACACACGCAAATGTGAAAGTGAACCCTCAACAGAACTTTTGTTAAAACCTTGACTATGCAGTTTCCGGAACCGGATCAGTATTATTATCTGCTGTTCGCATGATCCATTGTTTCTCAAAAATATACTTTAATAATAATAATAATAATACATTTTATTTGAAGGCGCCTCTCTGGGCACTCGAGGACACCGTACAAAATTAAAAACAGTAAGAACCAAGAAACATAAGAAAGACAATGTGATTGGATGCGAATGGCGGATTAAAACGTCCAGTAGCTACCACGGAGTTAATTGACAACGAACATTGAGGTAGCTTCGCTGTCACACGTTCAATGAGCCTACGCTTTAACATTACTGACCACTAGATGTCCTCAGTGTGCTTTGGTCATTTCTATACTCTCTCCTCTCAGAGTCTGTGACGAGCAGCTTGCAATATATAGAGCTCATTAGCATAGT
This sequence comes from Percopsis transmontana, assembly GCA_025447815.1. Lineage (NCBI taxonomy): Eukaryota > Metazoa > Chordata > Actinopteri > Percopsiformes > Percopsidae > Percopsis > Percopsis transmontana. The sequence continues at coordinate 34,806 of JAOEHI010013417.1, forward strand.
CACACTGCAAAGACATTCGCCTAATTAAATTCAATTTGAGAGAAATCTTCCCACTTGATGGCCTCAATGATTTGGCTGCTCAACCCTCAATCCTACAGCCAACCATCGTGCCACCGGCATGATGGTTGGCTGTAGGTGGACCTGACAATTAAAAATAAATAAATATATAAATAAAATTACATCAAAAATACATAGGCTACGTTTTTTTTTTTTTTTTTTTACAATTGCTAAAAAGGATTATTCAATATTCACTTTTTCACAACTCACACAGTTGTCTGTAGGCTATCAATATACGGGTTGGCACATTTAATTTCATGCCCAAAACGCACCTAATCCAACCAAATAAACTATACAGTCTCAAAATCATCTGTTCCACCAGAACACCAGCACTAGTTCTCTTCTAACAGGAACTCTAGAATTAGGCCAACCCAAAAAAAAACACATTTGCACAAAACACAAACCGCATTTGCCTAATAGGCTAGATCCAGCATTTTATGTAATTTTAAATGTTAACCAGCCAAGTTAGTAAATCATTTTGTGCTCTTTATTATTTCTTTTTGTATTATTGTTGAGAGTAAAATGTATGTAAAAAAAGGAATTCCAAAATTCCAAATTCACAGAGTGAGGCAAATTCCATTAATGGATTTAGCCTATTGTAAAAATTTATGTACGTGAAAAAACAAACAAAGATTTTGAATATACTTCAATATTGTACTGTACAGTAGTAAATTGTGGTGGCAGATTGTGGAGTGTGTAGTGGTTGAGTTTGAATGCAAAAAGCATGTAACAAGTACTGTAACAGTAATATAACAGTAATATGACTTATTGCATCCACACAGCAAAAACTTGAGTGGCTGGTAGTGAGTGAGAGAAAGACTCATCTGATGCTTGAAATATAGACTAAATGCAATTCTTCACAAAAGATACACATATAATATTAACTCAATTACGGTTAAAAAGTCACTTACTGATGTCATAGATTTACTTTATTCTCACAACAGAACTTCAGCTCTTACTGTAAAACAAATAGATGCCTGTCCCTTTTACTGCCTGGTGTGGCTACACGTTTTGACAAATAAACGCCTTTCTCAATTAGATGCCTGGTCTGGTTTTTATAGAAGTTCTTTGTATGTATAGAGCTAGTTCTAAACTGCTGAGATTGTGCTTACAAATGTACAAATTTTGTCAATAAGGACATGCTACACATCATTAGATTGTTTAGATTCTCCACGTTCAGTTCATATTACAAAAACCATGAGCACCAAAGTATAATTCATTCAGATTCACCAGCATAAACAGGAGAAATGAAAAAAAAAGAGGTGACCCCATACCTTTGAAGTGGTCATAAAGTCTGAATATGTGTCCAATCCTCGATTATTTGTATTCCTTTAGTATGCAAGGGTTCACCGATAAAAATTAATCCAAGTTGTGAAATTGTTATACAAGCAATATTCATACTGGTTTAAATAATCAATTTGATAGTATTTCCCATCTTTGTTTTATATATTGCTCCCCCTAGCAATCAACGTGATATAGGTCTCTGGCGAGGACTTTTTTGTCCTGTAAATGATTGTTGATGGTAATGTCTGGCAGTCACTCCAGCTACATTAGAACCTCTAGGAATTTAACATGTCTACAGTAATTCCAAAACAGAAACTCAGTATCCCAAAATGCTTTGTGCTAGATTGATCTAATAATCATTTCATGTTAGCTTTGTGCCAAATATAAATCCTACATTCTTACAATGTTGGAGCTTTTGCTTGCTGTTTACATGCTGTAGAGTTTAAACCTCCTAAAACCTTACTGTTCACGTTTTGCAGTGTGTGCAAATATCTCTTGGCAGCATATCTTTAGGCATACATTTCTCACCTTTCAACATAGTGGATGAATGCTGACAAGTAGAACAGTAAGACAGGGCCCTGCTGGTCTAACCAGTCAGACTCTATTGAATGCAGATAAATGGGTTAGTAAAGGCAAATAACCCAGTTAAACACACAGGTATTCACCCAATCAGTGCGACAGGCCTGCTTTCAAAATTGGTCACGCAACCTCTAGCCTATGACCTGTTCTTTCTTTCTTAGAGCAACAGAATGTAATCTGTTTAGGTGATTACAATAGACCCAGGGAAGAAAGTCAATATATTTTTTTATGCAGAGTTGAATATCCCTATGGCGGGTACAAGTGGGTGAAATGTAGCACTTTGATGTTCATTTACAGCTGTAAATCTAATTAGAGTAAACAACCAGAGTGGCAAAATATCTGGAGATGAGATCATTGACCGTGTGGGATACATCCCACACATTGTTAATGACTAAACCTTGAGTCTAAGCCTTGAATATTTGTTGTCAGTTTTATATGATAGACATTACAACACTATTAGAACTGCAAACAAAAAGCCTTTCATGAATGGAGAGTAGGCTGAATCATTACTGAATTACCTTAGTTAGCAATAAATAGCAGCAAAATATGACATTTATTTTTATATTAAAAAGTTAGGGTTAGGGTCTTAACAGTAGTTTACACATGCTGCAACTGTCATGGCGCACACCTGCGCTGTAATCTCACTGGGATTGTGTGTCAGAGCCAACAACACCAGCAGGGAGCCATCTCATGACATTTCCCACCCGCTGGGGAAGACGAGCCCTCTGTCCAGTCCTTAAAACCCCAAAATGCACAGCCTATTTTTTAGCCAGCGGGGAGCTATTTCTCTCCCTTTCATTCCTCTCTCTTTTTCTGGAAATGAAAATGATGTTCCAGTGGCGAGGGGAAGGAATTTCCCACCTTGGCTCGTGAGAGGTGCAGCGCTGAGAGCCAATTGCCTAAACTTCAGTACACGATAAGAGGCTTGCTGGTTTGCCAGGCTTTGTGCAGCTGCAGATTTGTGTCTCGTCCAAACCCACAATTCCTCCCCAGTGTCTGTTTGTTAGACACTTGAAGATCTGAAAGTACTGGATCGGTATCAGCGGAGATAGAATAAGTAATACCTTGAGAGGTCACAAGATGAGATTTTAATAACGTTCACTATGAATGTGAATCTAGTTTCAATCTCAATAATAAATGTGCATTTTATCCCAAATGTGTTCATGGTTATTAGTTACAGTATATGATGGTTATTGGCACTTTGTCCAGACAAATTAAAAGCTTGATATCTTGCGAGCTAGAAAAAAAAAACCTGTTATAAAACATTACCAAAACTAGTTGTGTTGGTTTGAAACACAGATAATTGAGGGGCTTACATTCCTATACACTTTTCCCTACAGAGGTCCTCCAGTGTGACCAGTTGTGTTTCACACATCAACAGCAGGGCGGAAAATTGGGGCTCTGGAGGCACTATACCATAATCAAGGAGTGGACCGTTAAAAAGTGGTTTCTGGAAGGGCCTTAGCATGTGGGTGTGTGTGTGTGTTTCTCACACTGCCAACGTCTGGTCCCTGTCAATAAATATTAGAACTCTTCCTCACTTATATAATCCCTGCTGTCCACAGCAGGCGTTTCATTCACACGACAGCTAAAAAGACAGGAAGTTTGGTTGGGGGCTGGGTGGGGGGACAATTCGAGGGAGATACTGATCCAGCGGATGCATGGGTTATGAGTTTTCATGTGTGGCCAATGAGGCTACCTATCTGATGTCTGAGATCTCCCAGTTGTGGACACATTGCCTCAAGTAAGGCAGGTCCCTTGTCAGGGTGATAATGTATTTTCCTGGCTCGCTAGAGGACTGCCACTTATTTTTTTTTAAATCTGTGCAGCCACTGGAAACCTCATTTCCTGGTCCAGTTTCCATCCAGACCCTCTGTCCATTCACTTCCCTGGCAGCCTGGGAAAGCTCTGTCGGAGAGAACTATGGAAAGTGGACTGTGGGAGGGACACGGACGTCGTGAGAAAGGGATGGGGGGAAAAGGAGTCAGAAGATCGGGGATGTAAAACAAAGGAGAACAGAAAGGAGAAGGAAGGGAGATTGACAGAACGTTAGCACTGCAGTGGATCAATACCCCAGTAGGGTTCACTTCCATTAGTTATGCTCCATTTTCTCACGTCTCAAGAATTTGAAGATTCCTCACACCTCACAAACCAAATGGGCATGCATTCACCAGAAAATCTCACACGACAAACCGGACATAGACAAATATGATGTCACAGGCAGACGTTCAAGGTATTTATTTGCAACTAATGTTACCCTTCTTTGATCAACATTAGTCAAGCACTGTCCTGACAACAGACCTACAAAGACACCGAGATGACTGTCTGCAAGCAAATCAAATTGAAATAGTATAACGCTAAAGGGTAATTGCTAAGCTAGCTCCCTTTGAGAAGACTTTACCACAACAGGAACAGCAAATTACACAATGAAGCTGATGGGATTATTTTCCTATAGTAAGGGAAGGTACATATTAAACTTGCCTTTCCTTTACTGCTCATCAGACAAGGTCAAATCATCACTGACGTCTGAGTGGAGCATTGAATAGAGCACATCTGATGGATACACTTTGATCGATGGCAAGAATAAGTCCAGGGTGTGCAATACCACAAAGCTGCAATAAAAGACCATGAAAAAGTGTGGGTATATTTCAAATGTGGCCTAGTTTGTTTATTATTATTGGCAAGAGGCATACATTACAGTGCAAACGATTCTTTGGCAAACGCACAATACAATTGTCAGATAGGTTTTGTTTCCACAAATGACCACGTGTGTTCAGGGAACAGTGTAGCAACGTATGTTCAGTCTTGCAGAGCAGTGCATTCCATTGATGTTTTTTTCGGGCATTGGTGAGTAAAAAAAAAAATTACAGGACCACAATAAGTATCAAAGAATAAAACAGAACAGGCAAACAAATAGGTGAACTTGAATATAATGACCTGTAACATGAGCAAAGAGAGGTCACAGTGCTTTTGAGTTACCTTGGAATAGGCCTACTTGTCCTTAGGCGCAACCATGTTATGGAGACATAATGACACCCAGACATACACACACATACGGACAGATAAAAGCAGGGGAACACATTCTGTAAAACATACATGCTGTATGTATTATATGTACTGTACTTAGGCTAACCCAAACCTTAACACAAGAGCCAAGAAGGACAACTACAATAAGACAGAGGCAGACCAATTGGGACAGATGAAACAGATTGGTGTAGAAAAAGTCGAGTATATTTAAATGTATGTACCAACTTACTAGTATATACTGTATGCTAGCCCGACGACCCACACTTTATCATTGACATTCTCAGGAGTTTCCTGTACTGAATGTTACAGGGCGTACTATTTTGACTTTGTGACACATTCTTAGGACATTACCACATTAATAAACAAAAACAATAGAAAAGACCACTGGAACTGCAGTCGCTGATAGACAATTAAGAGGAAAGGAAAAGCAAAGAAAGTCAGCCAGTGCATGAGATTGAGTGAGTGGCGTTTGTCTATGTACAGTAAAAGTATAAGCCGAGCCAAAGGAAGCCACCAGAACAAATCTAAATGGATGCTGACAATCCCAAGACTCAATTGTTTTGATTCACACCGGGTCCCGATGATCCCCCCCTTTCCCCTCTCATATGGCTTCCATTATTGTGAAATTGGGGTCAGAGGTCTTGAGAGGCCTGTGCTTCACACACGCTTGTCCAGATGACGTCAACCGGGCCCAGCAGTGTCCAACATCGCAAAGAAACACAAGCCGGGTAACAGCAACAAATGACAACAGAGAAGTATGAGTAGGAAGGAAAGCTTGGCAATAGAGTGTGTCCTTTTGTTAAGTGGAAGTGGAGGGTAGCTTCAGAACAGCAAAGCACATAGTCAATAAGACAGCAGTCCTTTAGTAACGTGTAATCTGTGAATTTGAGGCTATTCAGGATAAAAGGTTGTGAGCAGATACTCTGAGCCAGAAGAATACTGCTGTGGTAGCCTTAGCAGTACTAAACTAAATCCTGTCCCATTACAACATTCATACACATTTTCATAGATACAAACACGCTACTATAAAATCTTTATCATGTTATACATTTGGCTTTAGAAGAACAAGGAAAATATGAGGGAGTACATATTAATACAGTGGTAAAAATAAAAAGGGCAGAACTGCTTTTTGCTTTTTGAAAGCAAAAAAGTTCTGGATGAGAAAGTAAAAAAAATAAAGAAGCTAGTTCAGGCATCCTGCCACATGAGAACAACCTAACTCATGTATAGGGATAGAACAGCAAATACATAAATCCCAGATGTAGGTTAACTAACAAGTTGTCCATGGAGAGAGAGGCAATATTCAGTAGACATTATTTTCGCAACGTTTTCTAGGGCTTCACATTATCTTCATATTTAATTATTCTTATACCAAAATAGAAATAAATGCATAACTGAAACATAACATAAAGCACCTTGGATTAAAAGATAAGTCAATTTAAAAACTCTTCTTTCTGAGTGAATAAACAAATATTCTCTCAATTGTTATTTTCTGTAAAAAAAAGGCATATAATTCGTGTATATAGGTTGCTTTGCATAGTGTTAAACAAAAAGAACCAAACAAACAGTACTTTGTTTGTATTTAGTGACTAAACCGTTAATTAAAGAGGGAGGAAAATAGCACCAGTTTTTTCGGCATCTCTAACCTGAGAAACATTTGTGAGACATCAAAATGGCTGCGGCATTTCCATCGACCTCCTTTCCTTGCTTGATAGCGGCACTTGCCCCGCATTTTGACACATTGTGGTAGTCACAAGGATGACAATGGGTGTAGGAAACCCTTCAGCAACCTCACTGGACAATAGACGCCATCGTCCATCGATTAAATTTTCCCTCCAACCATCAGTACAGAAATAATTCTGTTTAGTACGCAGGCTGGTTGCTAGCGGGCTTGAAACCAGGCCTTAGGCTGTTGACCTTAGAGGAGATGGCAATCAAAAATTAATGCCCTCCCCAACAAAAATAAAAATGAATGACAATACAAAAAAATGAGGGAATTGGCCAGCGGCTGCATCTAGGCACACCTTCAAGAGTCTCATGCTCTGGGTCTCTGTGTTTAAGAGTGGGGAGGGGTGTGTGTTGGTAAAGGGGGTCCTGAGGGTTACGCGTCACGGGTGTCTGCTCGGTGACTGCCGTCTCTGGCTGCCTGTTTAAGGCACACCGGGCAACAGGCGCCTTTTAGCTTGACCGGGCTCTGGCACTTGGCCGGCGGACATGACTCCACAAAGCATGTCACCTGGGCATCCTGGTGGGCACAGTGAGGAAAAGAGATGAGACTTGTTAGCTTGTACATTATTCATTTTACTTGGTAGGAGATACAATTGCCTCAGCTAAGGCTCTAGACCAACTGAACAATGCCATTGTATCGTTGGACTGACATGACGTTATGCACCAAAATACTCCCCAGGCATTGTTTTTCCATTGTGCTTTTGTGTGAGAAATCGAATTATCAAATAAAGCCAATTACGGGAAAAGGGTCTGGAGGGAAAGGTTATAGGGGAGGTAGAGAGGAAGGAACTAAGAAGAGAGAAATGGAGAACAAATGGCAAGAACCCTCAGGGTGGAAACACTGGCAAAAGGAAGGTTATGGGAAAAGGCAGATAGAGAAGATTGGCATTTCAAAGAGCACTTTTGGCACGTGGACCCCATGGCTCCTGCTATCAGCGGGTACAAAGAGAGAATAAAAAAAGATAAAGATATTGAGAGCCAGAACTCTGACTGGCTCTGCCAAAAATGCAGAGGTAGACAAACCAGGTCCAGAAATGTATAAATCCTAAATGTATTTGCTTCAACCATGCAATTCCACAGCTGTCAAGCAGGGGAAGAGAAATAGTTAGTACTTGTTTAGGGTGGAGTGAATACTTGGTTAGGGTTTTTACCTCCTGGACATGGTTTGTCCACCTCTGCCAAACTGCAATTCAATCAAATGCAAAGTGCAAACAAACCCCATTTGAATGATTTGTCTCAACCATAAACCATACTGGTTGCATAGGGATATACATGTTTAACATACTCTGCATTGGCATGTGGTGCAGGGGTCATTCTTCCAGCTTTTCCCATCTGTTCGCTCGCGGCCTTCAGAGTCAGTGCAGTCTGTCTTGCTTAGACGGGCTTCAAGTCTTTTAATCTGCACACAAACAAAGATTGACAACATAAAGACAGCATTTAAGATTTTTTTAAAACAACGTAACAGTTTCTTAACTGTTATGGTTACAATTAACAGCTAAAACCAAAGTATTCAAAGTATTTTTAACAGATGTCAATAGCTGCTATGGTTAATTATAGTAGTAATTACACAAAAATAAAATAAACTTGTTAACAAACTAGTATTATGAAAAAGGTTAAAAGGGAAAAAAAGGGAAAATGTATTTAACTATCCCCGTAAAACAATCACCCATTTTAAGAAGACAACACCTTGTCGTAATGTTTAGGACAAGGACACAATGTTCCATATGCTACAGCTAACTGCCAAGTTAGCTGTAGTAAATGAAAAACATGCCTTTGACTGTACCCGAATTGTAACTGCGGCACAGAGTTAGCCTAGACTAGAGGAGAGTGTCTATATGCAGACATAGCACATAGACAAGAGCTCCCCTTACCTGTACGTATGCATTGGTGTGTGTGCGCATGTGTGCACGTTTGTCCAAACTGTGCAGAACACACCTGTTTTCGTAAACTTGTGATTGTCTTCTGCATGTCGGAGACAAAGTCCTGGAAGTCGTTTATTGAGGGTTCAGTGCTTTGTCTGGAGGTCACGGTGACATTCACAGGATCTTCTCTGTCCTCCTCCAATGGGCTACAATAGAGAACCAATAAAGTCAAGTATTCAGTATTCGACTTCTCATACAGCTTGTCTAAACACGTGTGATTTTCGCCCAACTGTCAATGTCATGGACAGTTCAAAATATAAACAATAAGATAGGGCAGATATGTGTTGTTCTGAGGGCACTATAGTACAGTAGTGTTACCTGGTCTCTTGGATGCTGTTGCCAGGTCTGTCCTCAGCATAGCTCTGGTCAGCTGACCTGCGTCCTCTAAAGTGATAGGACAGGGCGTTGAACTGCCCTTTGGTTCTGCAATCTGGGTGAGGGGAGGATCAGGCGCAACAACAGAACACACTGTAGTTAAACAAAACACGATACATTTGTGTATACAGTATATACTGTACAGTACACTGTGGATACTGTACATTTTCAAGGTTGGATAGAAAATAAATCATAGGTCAGGATCGAAAATGGCATTTGTTTTAGAAATCTGGTTAAAACTTTGTCACCTCTTACACAGTAAATTAACAAGACACACACGCACTCGCACACACTCATACATCCTGATATATGAAAACAGGAAAACAAGTATGAGTTAGTGAAACCTTACGCTTCTATGAGTAAGAAGCCATTGAACTTTAATCCTCCTTTAAAGTGCTGATCTTACAGTTCCCCCAACACACACTGTAACAAATAGGACAAAAACACATCACCCACACGATATACATCTGAGATTTCCTGTGCATCAGTAAAAGCACCAAGAGACTTTCATTGCATCAATAAACCCACTGAGAAGGTAGCATGCCTTGCAATTAGGTGGGGTGCACCTTTAACCACAAAAGCCGTATAAGCCCGCTGCTTAGCCTGAGAATGCCTTTGATTTACTGAGCAACAGACCTTAAAAGACAAAGAAAATCTAAAAACCAGGACGTCTTATCTATCCGCTGATAGACGCGCGTGAGCGTGCAGGGGAAGGTCTCACGCACGACTGTGGCTGTGTCCCCCATGAGACCTCTCATTTGACTTTCTCTCTGGGTTTACGGAGCCAAACGAATCCGTGAATCAGTCTGCAGTATAGCTCGCCTGACAGACACACAGAAACAAATGTCTGAAGTCTCTTCCTCTCCACCCCCCACCCGGCAGGATATTCACTGTTTATTAGTATAGCTCTTCCTTTGCTTTTTTCCTAAGAGAAGGCTGAACGCTAAGGTCACAATGAAGGATGAAAAACAACGGAGAAGCACAGTGTGTCCGTTTTTAAAATCGCTGCTTGCTTTGTCCCAAAATATTCGAGCTGTTCACGGAATGCTATTAAGTGTGGACGGCTTAAATAATTTCTAAACTATTTAGGCAATGTTTATTGTCAGAATCAATAAATCTGTGGATTATTTATTTGGTCAATTGATTCATCTGCTGTATGTGATTCATTTATACAATATAATGGTAGAAAAATAAAGTATTGGAACATGGACAGGCATCTTAAAATTGCTTACGTTTACCCAGAAGTCTAAAACCTACTGTACATATACATTTTATAATACAAAACCAAATTGAGAGTACTAACATTTAATTAGATTGATTATCTGTTGATCGATTAATCAATTCATAGCTAGAACTATCAGATGACTGCCTAAAACAAGATACTCTAGTTATGTCACTATAGTATACACTGATAGTCTACACTGTATACTATTTTAGGAATTTACTACACCCAACAATATGACAGTCTTCCATCACAAATTCATTACCACCCATGTTTGGAACTGAACCAGGCAAACATATTTCTCACCCCTCTCCCTCAATGAGGGACAGATGTATATGGATCAACCTGCATCATTCACTCCCCCCCAGTCAAGACTGACAGCTCACATTGCTGATAAACCACTTCTGTTTTTATAAAAATACAGAAAGGAATTCTGAGTCTCTCATTCACATATGGTTTTTAAATATATAAATGAGGGTATTCATGGACCACGTGGGTCACAAATCTATTTACTATACAAGTATGAGAGTGGAGAAACACCAAAACAGTGAAAAGTGCATGCAACTTGATCCTATATACTATACAAGTCTACTTCAAAACATTAATTTAGATATTCATAGATTTCAACAGGGACACTAGCCAAAGGTTGCAATATTGTAAACAATCTTTTTAGGACACGCAAGCGCTTTTCTGTTTTTGGGTGTACATCTCCGGAGGAAACAAAAATCAGTTCAAGCCAACGGACTGGCATTTTCATGCAGAGCGCTGCAGTGGTCTTCGTCATCCGGCAAGCCACAGGTGTCACAAATGATCATGTTAACGGAGCCCTTGCAGTATTCTAGTGAATTCCATTGTGGACTCACAAAACAACAAAAATGTTCCTAATTGTACCATCTTTTCTTGTGAGCGCAATTCCTTGAGTTTGCACAGAAAACCTCACTCTGAAACAACCAGCTCTCTTCTAAACACCCAACTGTCGTCATATACGTGTGATATCTCTAAAATCTGTGATTCAGAGCAGCCCTTGAACTCCCTCATGCTGGTCTACAGACCACAACGCGTCAATGGAGCGATCAATTCCAGGGAGCCAGCCGTCTATGAAAAGTACAACAGCTTATGTCATAAATATCTGAACTTAGATAGAACGATGAATGGAATGAATGTTTGGAATGGAATGGAGATTATCTCTATTTGGAATTTATCAATATACTGTATTATTAATTTGGCCAAGAGAGGTATGTCAAGAGAGAAGGTTTAGTCACTCAAATGTGCCATACTAAAAAAGCTAATTTCCTACATAGCACATCTGTTATCTTGCTGAGACGTTATCAAAGGGACCCAGAGGAAGACCTTTGTAAGCAGGCAGATGAGATATTTAGGCAACTTCCTGTTTTAGATTTCAGAGATTTGTGTTCTTTTGCTGTCATTAACGACCTGAGCCAGGTGGTGACAGAAGTGACGAGATGAGTGCCGAATTCAAAACGGCACCAATTCACTAAACCCTTGACACAAATTTGACACAAACTTGACACAAACACTACTGAGATACAGCCTACAGCCTTTGTCTTGGCACCTTTTCTTGAACACCGGCAGCATTCTTTCTTTAATAATATGGCATTAGGATGTGTTAATGACCATCGTTCCCAAATTAAACATTAAGTGAGGTCAGTTAACATGAAAATGAAGCAGCTCCATTTAAGTTCACGATTGTATGACTGTTTAGAAAAAAGCTTTGGTAAGCGTCATACATGAAATAACAAACCCTTCACCCCTCCCACCTTCGCAGCAGTCCTGCCACATGCGCAGGTCGATCTTGGGGATGTCGTCACAGCTGCCGTAGCCGTGCGGCAGCTCCGCCACGGTGAAGACGTCCGGCTGGATGCGAGTGATGTTGTCCCCGTTGTCACACAGCACCCGGGTCAGCGAAGCCTGCTTCAGTTGGGTCAGCTGGGCTGGGCTGAAGACACCCGGGTTCTCGTACCAGAACCTGGTAGGAGTGTGGGGGGGGGCGTGCTTTAGTTTGTAGATGTTCCGCTCTACACAGACTTACAATTTCACTTATGTTGAAATAAAATGATCGTGTATATCCTTAATGCATTTATATACAAGTTTAACGGACACGCCTTGATCTGTGTCTGTATTTGCCCTGCTGGAAGAAATCAGCATTACCCAATACCCATGCTCTCTACCCCTCCCCTTAAGGACATGTTCATACACAGCTGTGTTTCAAACATAAACATAAACAGGTGGGGTGGAAATTTGTGGTTCTGAAGGACCCTATTACTCAATCAAGGAGTGTATCTGTAAAACTAATACAGTAACTGACTATTTAGAACAATAAATACAATGCAATGAAGACAACATTCACTTAACAGACAGACAGAGTGCCTGTTCTACTGTACTAGGGTAGGTTTGCTATTAAGGAGGCGTTTCTTGACGCGTACCTGTCACCGTCTCGCAGGCGTTTGAACTGGGCCGACAGTAGACACATGAGAGTGGGCCCCAGCCGGCTGCCGGGGACCAGGTCCTCAGCCATGAGGGCGGGGAACAGGTCAATGTTCAGAGGAGTGCCGTACAACCTGCAGGTGAAGACAGGGAAAGAGCTGTCCACACCACGACTCCACACATGCAGATAAAGCTACAGCGGGTGCAGATACATTTATCTGGAACAGATAGGGCATCTTTCAGGAGGTTACATTACATGTCCAGGCAAGATGCTCAGCTCTTATCCTAAGAATAATGCTGGGCTCAGGGAAAAACCCAGATAATGTCTCATCAAGTGGCACCCTACCGATCCCAGACGGGCATACTTCTGATCTGTTGCTATGGAGAGGTAGGTGGAAGCTAAACATCTCCATGCCCCCTTACCTCTGCAGCTTCTCCCTGACGCTGGGGTTTTTAATCTCGTTCCGCAAGTCATCAAAAGTCTGCGCCGAGGTCAGGTTACAGTAGGTCCTGTAGTCGTTGTACGGCGGTATCCCGTGGTCCCTCCCCCTCTGTATGTTCATGGCGGCCAGGTCCAGCGCCACGGCGTGCGCCATGGAGAACAGCCGCTCCGTGAGCTCCGTGTTCAGCAGCTGCGTGGAGACGCGCATCTTCCCGGCGACGCCGAAGAGCCCGCGGAGCAGTGGGTCGATGCCGCCCTCGTTGACGATGCGAAAGGGGGAGAAGAAGGCGCGGTGCAGGGAGATGTGGCCCTGCGGGATGGGCTGGAAGTCCTGGTCCAGGCGGTAGAGGATGGGGTTGATGAGGGTGTGTCCGAAGCGGAAGGCGGCCGTCGCGAAGGCGTTGAAGATGCCCGCGTTGACGTTGGGGTTGTAGCCCGTATACGGCCCCATCAGCTTCAGGCCCGCCTCGCCCAGGATCTGGGGGGGCGGAGAGAAGGGAACTTATTGTTGTTCCATCCATATCACTACTGTATAAACAGCTGCTCCGCTCTAATCTAGCACTGATTTATAAGATGCACGCAATTCACATTGCAATAATTAGCTTCTTAATTCCTAAACCCCATCAGGTATTAATATGGACATATGGACATATGGGCATACAGTATATGGACATACAGTATATGGCCATGGTAAGGCACTTCACTCCTTGATTTCAACTGCCGTTGGGGTTGAAATCTGCATTTAAAAAAATATGTATATTTTGGTAGCCCCTCTCACCTGGGAGTGTCTCTCTTCCTCTCTACTCCCCCCCTCTACAGAGCTCGTAGGATCTTACCAGCCTCTACCCCTTTGCCTGCAGTGGAGCGTTTCAAACACAAACCACTGAGCCGGGGGTGCGCCCCCTACCTTTGGCAGCCAGTGACTGTAGGTGATGTGTTGCATCTGGGCCCCAACTATCTTCCTGGCCTCGTGGTAGATGGTGTCTCCGTCCCAGTGGGGGTTAAGCCGCAGCAGCTCCGTGGCCACGCGGTTGTGCTCCCTGAACCACACCGTGTGCATGGCGGTGAGGCCCAGCTGCTCATTGGCCCGGTGGTCCCCGGCCAGGAAACAGGGGATGGGACTCTCGTTCTCGTCCCGCATGCACTCGGTGGGCGGGCCCGCCGCGAACGGCAGGAGGGGCTTCCCCGTGCGCTGGATGATCCCCTGGCGGAGGAGGCCGCGCTGGCTGGCCAGGTCGCGGATCTCCTCGGACTCGTGGCGCGAGTTGCCGTACACGTTGGAGGCGTCGATGTAGGAGGTGAGCTGGTTGATCTGCTCCCGCGGGAACACGCTGTTCATCAGCAGCGAGGTCATGCCGCTGCCGCACACGGGGCTGGAGCGCACGAAGAACATGCAGCGGGCGCCGCTGCGCAGCTGCCGCTGGTCGTTGGCCGGGAACTGGATGGGGAAGCAGGGGGGGTCGTTGGTGCACGCCTGCGTGCACAGCTGGCCGTCCGAGAAGCGCGACTGGCTGAGGGCCGCCACGGTGGAGTCCAGGTCGTGGTCCAGGAACTGGCCCCACTGCATCATCATGTGCGTGTAGCGGTCGTCCGGGGTGACCGTCTCCGTGCCGATGGCGACGGTGGACACCAGCCGGGGCAGCGGCAGCCGGTGGCCGTTGTGCAGCCGCTCGGTGGCGCCGCGCGGCAGGTTGAAGCCGTTGTCGTACACGGACTTCAGCAGGCGCTCGAAGGCGGTGAGGGAGGCGCCCCACATGGGGTGCTGCAGGTTGTTGCAGGTGCCGTCGTGGCTGCGGTACTTCTGGTGGAAGCAGATGTCCGAGCAGTTGTTGATGCGGCGGTGGGCCGTGCAGCCCGACAGGTTGGCGATCACGTCCAGGAAGTGGGGCGACACCAGGTCGTTGTAGCGGAACGCTGCGGGGGGGGGGGGGGGACGTTAGCTTCTGGCTCGGCAGGGACAGACAATTCAAATACAGCCTTCCACTACAGCAGTATAGCCGCGGTTGCTAACATAATAGCACTGAGCCCTTGGCTTGGACGTTGCAGGGGAATCCTAGATAGCGTGATGCCTTGTTGGCTCGGAGAGTGGAAACAAGCTGTGCTCCTGAGGGCACAGATTGCAGTAATTCACTAACCTGCCCCGACTCGCTTTGATATGTGCAACAGCACAACACACACACACACACACACACACCCACACAGTGTTTTATGTGCTGCCATGTGGTGGGAGGGTTACACATGAGGACAAGTGTGAGTGTGTGTGGCCAATCTGAAGACGCAGGGCTTTATGTTTACAAATTACAGTGCACCACCTGCAACCAGAACCCCCCCTCCCTCCACTCTTTGCTACATTTCCAGGCCAAAACTCGGCTGTGTGTGTGTGTGTACAGTATCTGTGTGCATGCGTTTGTTTGTGTCTGTACTGTATGTGTGATGGAGGATGGGTGTCACCCCTCTCAGATCAAGTAGAGCTAGAATGAAAGTGGCGTGGCTGTTTTTGCAGACAGGCAGAAATCCCATGGTTTGGGGCCAGCGCAACCATGAGCACTTTGGCTGTTGGCACAGCTAGTGAAAACATTCTGTCTTAACGGCCTCTCGCTCCACATATTTCAGCCTCGTCTATTTCTCTGTCTTCAATTCTGTCTTTTTCCCCCCTTCTTCTCTTTCTTTAATCTCACACCAGGCCAGATTGCGTACAAGGTCCCATATCAGCTCTCAAACCCGTCAATAGGCTGTCAAGCTCTCCTGGACCCTTAGATGTCTCTATGTGCACGAACGCGTATGCGTTTACCATACACGTGTTTACGAATAAGCCTGTCTGTGCGCACGAATAAAGTTCAACGCTCTCCGGCCAAATGGTGTTAAACTGTGATTTTACGCTACGCGTTATGCGGTGTGACACAGGGCCAGTAAAACTGTTTACGGGCAGTTATTGATGTCTCCATGATTAGCCTCCAAGACCTCGTATCATACTGCCGAGAAAATGGCATGCAGATGAGATGCCAGCCTATAGCACCAACAATGCTCGCAACAACCCTCCGAGCAGTCATAGATTATCGATTGTCTGCATGGAGACACTAGAAATAGCATGCACATCATTTACTGAATGACAATATCACTTAGTGGTTTGCAGTGGGAGGTGTGAAGATTTCATTTTTCATCTTGTGTGTGTACATTCATTTGTTTGTGCGTGTACACACCACATGTATACCCCAGTGCATCAACCTTGCCTGGGGACAGGGAGCAACAGCAATGACAGATGGACGCAGCCCGCAACACCAGTTAAAGAGCAACAAGAGAGACTCCATTGGTAACTACTGTATGGAGTCTACATGAGTGTAAAGCTTCAAAGCATGTCTTATTAAAGACACCAGAGATCCTTCAGAGAGGAAATAGTTGAATGTGTGCACATGCGCATGATTTATGTGGACAGGCACAATTTAGGGGGACAGTCTCTTTGGTCTAGCAGGCCAAGCCAAAATTGCTTCAATCCCTGACATGGGCCTGTATATTTGACTGAGCAACCTAACCCCAACCTGCAATGGCACTTCCTGTACTTTAACTGTAATTGGCTTTGGTTAAAATCAAACACCAAACAATGTTGTCATTTGTCAAAAGGGTTTCCTTTGCTGCCTTTCTGTGTGTCTGCCTCACCAGTGCCATTGGTGTCGACCATGAGGCCCTGGTTGACGTGGTTCTGGATGAGAAGCAGCGTCTGCTCAAAGATCTCCCCGGCACGGGCCTGCTCCACAGTGTAGGGGTCTCGCGGGTACCGGAACAGAGCCAGCAGCTCGCCTGGGGTCCGGGGCTGACTGGAGGGATGGAGGGAAGGAGAAACCCTTCATGCTTTTTATTGCAAAATAAGAGAAAAAAGCAGACGGTGCCTCTTTCTCTGATTTGAGTAGCAGCAGAAAACTGACAAATCTAACATTTCTTTACTGCAGCCAGAGGCAGCAGGTGAGAGTTCAAACCGGTGTCTCGCAGTACTGTTAAACATGCACACACATGTTCATCATAATCCACTAAAGACTAGCTGGAAGTGTGTGAAAGTACGTATACATGCTCTCACTGCCCCTATAAGACTACTGCGTCACCACCACCTCAAGGTATAACATAACATAGCCTCCGGCTGTACACTTTGAAGCTGTGCAGGGTTTGGATTTAAAAAAGGTGTGGCAAAAACAGTGTAGCCACGAGCCGTAATCCACACGTGTGCCAAAATAAATACAAATGCTCGGCTCATGACATCATGCCCACTGGGGTCTTACTGAAGTCAGACTACTTCCACTCATTCTTAATATCTTTAAAAAACAAAACTGACATCACTAGGTTGCCCTTTTATTTGATTTATAGTACCTTCTTTTGTTCTTTGTTTTGATAGTAAATATTATTATAGTGAACTCTATTAAAATGTATGAAACGGTTCTCGTGTGTAGTAGTGTGTGTATAGCCTAGAGCAGCTGTTCAAAGGATGAAGGATAGGGGGTCTAATGGCATCCCGTGTCCTCCTAATCATTATACTATACTTTATAAACACATTTCCAACGGATGCACAAATCCAGGCTCCATCATCCTAGAGATGTGATCGACATTACGACAGAGCTGGAAATTCCCTTATCCCACACACGCGCACGTACACACGCATGCATAATTGAGGTCGCCTGCGCGTTTTTTTTGGGGGGGGGGGCGGGGGTCTGCCTTCCAGGACACAAGCGTACGTGCATGCGTGTGTGGGTGCGTGTGTGGGTGCGTGTGCTAAGAAAGACACCTCTGCTAACTCAATTAAAAACGCGTGTGACTCACATTTCAACACCTACGCACACCGTGGCAAAGGTTAGACTTCACTTGATAAACAAATATTCAGAGGCACTTTCTAAGATGCACCGATGGATACGACCAGTCTCCGAGACCCAGATTCCTGCTGCTTTTCATTTAAGTCCTTTAATCAGGACAGGATTCGCTGGTGTCCCAGGTCTTAATCTGTCCCTGATTAGAGGGAATAGAAACCAGCAGGACTGGATCCCGGGGGTTCACAGTTAAGAGAAAATAGCGAGTTTTTTTTATTAGTGAAAAATTGCAAAAGACAGGAACTTAAGCCTATGGTATATACTTGAGACCAACAGGGTCTGACAGGGTCGCCACCTATGTGTTCACTACGGTGCTGCGAGCAAATATTTGTAAACTCACTGAGGCGCTTGTTTAATGAGAAGGGACGATGGGTGAACCCTCTGTAAAATCCCAACAAAGGAACAGCAAATGGTAGAGGACAGAATATGATTCAGTGGCAACTGAACTGGCGGAGACACATTATTTTATGGATTCATTAACTTCATTAACCCACTATTGTGTTATTTTTCTGTTCTCATTCATTACCTGTTGAACTCATTGCTGATACATGTGATTCAGCATATCTCGACACTACTGTGGACTTCAGTGTGTAGGTATGCATATGTGTGTATGCGTGTGTGTGTGTGTGTGTGTGTGTGTGTGTGTGCGTGTGTCTCACATCTTACCCATCAAACAGACGTCTTCTGGTAGACTCGATGGCACTGTCCACATTACGGATGGCCTGTTCTATGGACGAGCTCACAAAGGTGTCCCCCTCTCTGCTTACTGGAGGTACTGTTGATAGAAACAGCACATCTTAGAAAGAGAACAACCTTTATGGACACACAAAAGTGACCCAGACAGCAATCAGGTGACCGTCATTATTTCATGCATGCTCTTCAGCTTTCCTAGCTACAGAGAGCTGTGAAAATAAGTGAAAAATAGTGAAAATAATTACTTTTGTCACAGAGTAGCTTTACTCAACCAAATAATGAGCTAAGTACCTGACCCTGTTCAGATGTATATGCCACGCTAAAACCTATATTAGTGCGAGCCCCCTGTGACAACCCAAAGTGCCAGGAACATCACAACAGGCTTACAAATGTGTGATCTACTTTTGGATCACACCTTTTACGGCGCTGCTAAGTGTCCCTCCCTGCGTTGGAGAGGAGCCATTTCTGGCACACTCGTACTTGTCTTCAGCGCGCCATTGAAAACACAGAGGTTGTGACGCGAGGACCAAGAGAGAGTCCAACAACAACTGAACACATTGGAATAGCTCACGGGTCACCAGCCGAGCTCCTCGGTCAGACCAGAGAGTTCTCAGCAGGAAATGTCAACACAGAGGGAGAAGCTGACGGGAATGTGATACTGGAGTATTACAGCACAGTTAGACTAATTCAGAGGGTGTCTCGGATTACGAGAGAATCTCTAACTTTGCAGGTAGGAAAATGCTGGCTGAATAGACAGTCTTTTCTGTGAGATTGTTACAATTATTCAACATAGGTTAATAAAAGAGACAGTTATAGTCACACTAAAAGACTGATCATAACCTGATTTTACTGCCATGTAAACATCTTAGTCTAGATTAAGATCTAAAGCAGATCCAGAATTGGAAATGAGACAATCTTCTCAAACAAAACTAATGAATCTATATTAACTATATTATCAAATTAGAGCATATAACCAACCACAAACCATTTTAACATCAAACTATCACGTTAATCTGATTGGTCACAGTACCTTGTGCATCATACGTTTGATATCCTAAAGAGAAATGACACGTACAGTAGGTTTGTTGTAAGTGAACAGCATCCTACCGTTAACAGTGAGTACCATGCTAGCAGCCTGGTAGCCAATGGGGTTGCGGGCGACACACTCGTAGCGGCCCGCGTCGGCCGTGCCCACGTCCTTAACCTCCAGATAGCCCTCTGAGCTGATGTGGAACTTGCCGCTCTCCGTCACCTGCACGCCGTCCTGGGGAAGAGCAGGTGGGGAACAGGGCAAAGGGCAAAGGTCACGACCCTGGGAGCTAGCATGTGGTGATGGAGATCAAATAACAAGACAGTGATTGAGAGTCTGGGTAATAAAACAACACACTGAGCAGTTCAGTTTGCAACGCGTCACCTGTTAGCCCCTAATAAGATCTATTTTCTGTAGAGATTTAAGTGAGTAGCGATTTAAGGGAGTATCTTTCAGAATTTGGAAGAAGGACTACATTTTTATAGGATTAATAAGAGTAACTACAGTAAACAAAATAAAATAACGGTCATTCAGAAAGGCATTGACTCATATCCGGGTTCTTTACTCCCACAACATAGTCCAATATTCTGGAGTTCCAACCCCACAGTCACCATGGAGACAATGTGACAGATGCCTCTCTCTGCCAATTGCAGGCCTGGCCTCTAACCTTGTTCCAGGTGAGAACGGGGTGTGGCTGGCCCTGAGCGCTGCACGGAATCTGGACATCCTGACCAGACTCCACCGTCAGGTCCCTTGGAGCATTTGTGAAAACAGGCGTTACTGAATGAGTTAAAACATACACACAAACACACACATATGGGTGTTAATGACAGTGTACCAGCGGTTCAATGTACACACTGTTTTTCAATAAAGCACAGCATAAGAATGTATATACAATATGTCCTGTAGGGCTGGATATTGCTACAGATGCCCCCATTCGATTAGATTTAATTCCGATTCACAAGCTAACGATTCGATCTAAAAAGCCAGTGAGCAATTCACACCAGTGTTATGTCCCTACTGGTTTCCAAGCTAACTGGTTTCCAATCACGTGTATGTGGTGTGCACACTCGCAAAGTTTTCAAGTGTCACCTCATTATATAAACCGCAAATAGTCTTAGATAAATTTTTTCACAACCCTGATGTACTGGTTTAATCAGGTTAGAGCAGTGTTTTCACAACTGGTGGGCCGTGTACATGTCTACGGTTTGTAAATTATCGTGAACTATTTTTGGGTCGTGACTTAATGACCAAGGATAAATGTGGGTCCTGAGGTTAGACCAGTTGAGAACCACTGGATTAGAGCCCTTCTAAAAATACCCCTGGAACTCAGAAAACCCAATCAGCCCTATCTTGAAATCTACACTAGAAAACTGGAAAATTAGCGAGAAACTCAACTTTTACTGTGCAATTATCTACAATTCATACCCATGTACATGCATGCATTTGCACACGGCTACAGCTGAGTTTGCATTGGCCAGCAATTACCCATTAGAGGTCAAGTGAATGGAATGTGATTGCTATTAATCACATATGCCATAGGTCAGATGGTCCCCTTAGATTAGAAGTGTCTATGAGACTGGTTGTTGATAAACATGCCAACTAGAGCACGCACAAACACACACACCATGTCTTACAATGATTACATTAAGTGGGAACAGCTGATGTTTTTCATTCATGTACAGTCTGAGTGGGAGAGCAATGACTGTACAACATCTGTCACACACACACACACACACACACACACACGATTGGAGCAGAGACTAGGAGTGAGACATTGTGTTGTGTGTTAACAGGGATCGTGACACGGCTATCTCACAGCTGGGAGGGTGTTGGGACTGGGGTTTGCTCCCGCTGTTTATTTTAGTGTTAAAAGTACAACATTTACATTTCTCATACGATGTTACACCTGGCCATGGGAAAGTTCCATGGGCCAAAGAAAAGGAATTTATCCAGTTTATTCAATACTACTTGTATTATGAACAGTAACTTTTGTAACTCAATATTAATGTACTATATTCTTACAAAATACTAGTTGGACATTACATAAAGATGGACTTGAGTGTGGACTTGAGGCAGAAGGATAAATGTGCAGTTCGTTCTTCTACCACTAGAGAAACACAAAAAACTGAAACTAATCAGAGGAGAAGCAAATGAATGGATGACTGGTGAAAGTGTTTAGTCTGTCTAAACCTGAAAAAATAAGCAACCCACCATTTCTTATCTTCTTCTCTGTGCTGCCTTCAGCCTATTCCTCCACAGCCTCCACTAAGCATAACCCCCTGTCCTATCTCTATGCAGCCACACTACACTGACAGCTTGCTTGTGGGCTTGTAGGGTACTTTTAAAGCGCAGGGCTATTATGCAACGGGTACTTTGGGCCATGTTAACAGCCATTACTACATGGAGAAACATGGTGTCATCCAGGGATTACAGACTGCCATGCTTCCACGGGTTTCACCAAGCCTATAATTTCAGCTACAAAGACCCAGCAAAAGACACACACAAACACACTCAATGGCACAGGAAAAAAGAAAGAAACGAGTGCACACACACACACACACACACACACACACACACACACAGAGCTATTTGTCACTGTGTACAGGCATTGTTGTAAGCTAATGGCAGGCTTCGGGGTGCAAATGGCAAATTAGCCGTGGAAGGGTAGAGCAACTCTCCCGCCCTCTCAGCATTCTTACCAGCCTGCACTCCCCTCCCCTTACGCAAACATGGAGTGTTTGAGGAGGGCCTTATTGCAGCCACAGTAAATCTTTTAAAATGTGTACACTCAAATGCAGCTAGTTGTACGTGCTAGCTAAATGGATGTTGTGTTATCTCTGCTAGTGAGTCCAATGATAAGAAAGCCATAGTGCGGAAGTGTTTGAGACAGAAACAAACACAGAAAATACCAAAATAATGCCAATCCTACATTATAACGCAGTGTGTTTAATCTATATTGTTTGATTACACAGTATAGACTGTGTTTTAGAGGAAACAGAGAGACTTTTCATCCTACAGTGAAAACATAGACTAGAATTGCAGTGTCTCCTAGAGCGCAGCAATGTGAGCTCCTACTGTAGATCCTAGTGGTGAACCAGCATGTGATGGTGACCACGTGCACCCCCTCACCTCTGTGCTGGATAGTGAGCTGCACAGCCCTGAGCACCGTCCCCACGGGGCTGACGGCCTGACACTCGTACTGGCCCTCGTCGTGCGCCGCCACGCGGGCGATGCGGAGCGCCCCCGTGGACAGGACCACGTGGCGGCGGTCCAGGGGCAGGGGGCTGCCCCCCCGCGTCCAGGCGATGACCGGCTGGGGGTAGCCGCTGGCCTCGCAGGGGAAGTCCACCGTGTGGCCCTCCAGCACCGACTGGTCCGCCGGCGTCACCGTGAACTGGGGGATGGCTGGGAGGGGGGGGGGGGGATGACACAAGTAAGGACACAGTGTTTTTGAGAGTCTCGATGTGAAACAAGAGGTGAAAACAAAGTGGGAATTTATTAGTAAAAAGGAGGGGGGGAACGTCTGCAATACCCCAAATACATGGAAATCATGTTTACACATTTTTTTAATAAAAACACCTTTATTATTATATTATATAATATAATAACCAGACCCTCAAATCACATGTATCAGCAATGAGTTCAACAGGTAATGAATGAGAACAGAAAAATAACACAATAGTGGGTTAATGAAGTTAATGAATCCATAAAATAATGTGCCACTGAATCATATTCTGTCCTCTACCATTTGCTGTTCCTTTGTTGGGATTTTACAGCTGTACAGAAATATTGCACAGCCACATTTGTTTTCCAGCACAGTAACTAAAAAAGGTCCAATTCAGTAAGGTCTTCACCTTGTACAATGATGTAAGCTGTAGCGTGGATGGTGTCCACGTTGTTCGAGGCGAAGCAGGTATACTGGCCCCCATCCGCCTGCACTACGTTCTGGATGTAAAGCCCGCCAGAGGGGGTGATATTGACGCGGGCGTCGTTGGGCAGAGGGGTCCGGTCCCCCTTCGTCCAGGATACTCTGGGTTGCGGCTGGCCCGTGGCGCTGCATTCCAAGGTCACGCTCTCCCCTACCAAGACCTCCGTGTTCTGGGGCTGGATGACAAAACTGGGCCGCGCTGGAGGAATGAAAGCAGATGGAGAGGAAGGGGAGAAAGAACAGAGAAGAGAACACGGGTTTGATTCATGAGGTGTGAAGTGAGGAGATGGTTTCAGAGAAAGTCCATCTTTATTAGGTTTTCCGTGATGTTACACAGCTATTTTAAGACAGTCCCGAGAGGCTTCGCGTCCCATTGAGGGCAGTAACACCCTCAGTACTGCAGAAAACCGCTTCCGATGTGTATCCCAAACATAAAAATTGCCCTGTCCATATTGGGCCTGTCATTACAGTTGGTTGAGAGAAAATATGTACACAGCATGAGGCCTGTTGCTTACAGTCACACAGAGACAGGAAATGCACAACATCTGCTCTCAGAAACAGTTCCCAGGGGGTCGACCTCAAAGCCATCCGTCACCTGGGTGATGACCCTGTGGTCATCTGGAGACAGCCGCATTAATCTCCCACGGTGACAGCCATCTCTGTACTCAAGTGATGGATATGTATGCGTGTTTGTGAGAGTCAAGTTTGAGAACGGAAATTGAAATGGCGAGCTGAACTGGAGAGCCAGGAGGGGAGAAACTGTTGGTGTGCCTTTCATGCCACTATGCGTACTTGCGGGTGGGAAATGTGTGTGTGTGTGTGTGTGCGGGATCCCCTCCCCCATAAAAGCCAGGAGCCTTAGCTCACAGTTCAGTGGGACTTCCCAGTTATGTGAACTCTGCTGAACTCTGAAGGTGATGGCGGTGGCCCCTCACCAAGCACATACTTGGAGTGCACCTTGCTTTGTTGTCTTCCCTCATAAAAAAAGACACCCTGTGTTTAAATGTCCGGGAAAATGCTAATTAACAGACTTGGTTCATCTTGTTCAAAAATGGTCAAAGGGGAAATAGAGGAAGATTAGCTTGTTTAGTTTTCAAAGTGACTGTGCCACTGGGCAATCCATCAGGTAAACATTTCATCACCAACTTCAAATGAGCTTCCTTGCTCCTGGTGTGACCTCAGTTATTCAAGCAATGACAGCAAATGTGTCCCTGAAGATAACTCAATTTGAATAATGTCGCCACACATTTTGAGTTCAAACAAATGCAGAAATGTACAAAACATAAAAACAGAAGGTCTAATTGACAAATAATGCAACCACTTACAGGGAGCTCCAAAATATCGTAGCGTGACCTGCGAGGTCTTGACCTCCCCGGCTACGTTCTTGGCCATGCACTGGTAGATGCCCTGGTCCGTCTCCCGTGTGTCCTGAATCATCAGCGTCCCGTCCTCCAGGAGATTCAGGCGACTGTCGTCACGCATGTTCAGAGCATTGCTGCCAGGAATAGACACAATCACAAGCCCTGGTGTTGTCGTTCATTGACATACAGAAACCGGCAGTCTGTTGTTTGTATCTGCAAAGGTCTTACTTGTTCCTGAGCCAGATGATCTGGGGTTTGGGGTTGCCCTCAGCCCTGCAGGTGAAGTAGACGGTGTTCCCTGACGTCACGTCCACATCCTGGGGCTCTGATGTGATCCTGGGGACCTCTGGATGAGAAGGAGAGATAAGATCAGATAGCATAAGGGAGATATAAAATAAGATAAGGGAGATATAAAATAAGATAAGGGAGATAGATAGATAGATAGATATATATCTCCCTTATCTTATTTTATATCTCCCTTATGCTATCTTATAAGATAAGATAAATAACATAATAGACACCATATTCCTGATTATTTCTTATACAGTTGACTGATGTCAGCAAATGTGCTTCATAGCTCTAATGTTTAAAGTACTTTGCCTTTACCAAGTGGTATTTGTTTAGAGTCTAAACAAATACCACTTGGTAAAGGCAAAGTACTTTAAAGACTGCCTGTCTGCCTGTCCCATCAAGCCCCTAGGTAAATGCCATCTTTCTCATAGTGTTGGCTGGATGAGGAGGCCATTTCTCACTAATATTATCTGGGCAGAGGGCCAGACACACAGAAAGACAGAAAGACAGCAGACTACTGTAAATCCACCATCTTACTGGCAACAAAGTTCAAGTACATCTACAGTAAAGGCATAATCTCGTCTAGTGATTGGCTGCATTGTATTAGTTCAAAGACTCATATCACACATGATATTGTTCATAATCTATTAATCTATTGAGAAGCCCACAGCTGGCACCACAAGGGGTCAGAGAATCCAAAATTGAGGACCAGACACACTTACGGTAGGTCTGACAAACTAGATTTGTTCACCATATCCCTCCTCTCCTCTAGAAAGTCCCTCATGGAATCAATAAAACACAATCCATCTATCTAAAACCCACCCTGTTGTGTGCTGATTTTGACCCCCCCCCCACCCCCAATCGGTGTGCCAACTGGGAGCTTTCTAGAGTTAAGACAGGAGGGTGCCCCTGCACAACACAAAACCTCTCTGCCAGCTGACCTGGCTGGGCTACACAGTCTCACGCACTGCTGTCACACCTGCAGCGCACACACACACACACACACACACACACACACACACAGACAGCGTATTGTGTCTCTCTCCTCTCACGTACAAACCATGCACTTGCGGCGGGCGGGCCATCAGTCCGTACGGCTCTGTCGGCCCACAGTTTAACCATGCTGGCTCATCTGAAGGCTGAAAGTCACCCACCTCTCCTCTCACCGCCACATCACAGCACATTAGCACCACGGGTCCTAATTACAGTGAACCTCCCTCCCTCCCACCACCCCACCCCGTAATCACAGTGGACCCAGCCTCCCTGTGAACCAATGAGGAGGCGAGCAGGGGATGCCATTTGAGCAGGAAGGCGGCCCCTCATCGCACAGCAGGCTGCCGTTATGACAGATGCTCGGCCCACGGCACATTGTTCTGCCCCGGTTTAAGGGGGAGGAGGGAGGGGGAGGCGGAGGGACGGAGATAGGGAGGCAAAGGGACGAGGTGTGGAATCGTTTACCACCATGTTTTTAGGCAGGCATTCTTCCCCTAGTTGTGTTTCAGGGCAGACAGATGGAAGGTGTGGGCGGGGGGGGGGGGGTACGCTGAACAAGAACGGGCACGTCCGGGCCGTCAAATTAGCTGCTGAGCTTTAAGTGTGGTTGGGTTACCTTCAGCTGCCAACTCTTGCCTGCCCGCTTGGCCTAGACAAAAGCTTCCAGTGGGAAATGAAGGAAAACGGAGAACGCTGGTTGGATTTACCGGTACAAAAGCCAACAGTCAGTTAGAGAAAACAGTGTTTGAACGTGGCAGTGTCTTATGGTGCCAAAGCAGGGATTGGCTATCTCTAAAGCAATATCAATTACTCTATCCTTCCTTCCATTCACAGGAATATACTTGAGATATAAACATGAGGGTCACAAACCAGCCAGCGTTTATGATTGTCACCTTATTACACGGGTTAATACTGTATCTCGATTCACACCACCAAGAGCAGACACACACACACACACACACACACAGATGCCAGAGAACGAGGACATTTCAGGCCTGAGTCACCCAGCCTAATTTCAGGTGTGTGTCCAACAGACACACAGATGTGTCCTTGTGTGTGCGTGACGTACCACAGTTGAGCTCCTGGGCGGTGAGCGTGGCCACCGAGCGTCCCTGCAGGCGGCTGGGGTAGTCACAGGTGGCAGCGGCCTGGGCGTTGCCTGACTCGGCATACTGCTTCAGCAGGTCAGCCAGCCACAGCAGCTCACAGTCACAGTTTAATGCATTGGAGTCCAGGCGCCTGAACACACCCACACCCACGTAAATAGGCAAGATCGATCGATCGATAGATAGATCGATAGATAGATCGATAGATAGATAGATAGATAGATAGATCGATAGATCGATAGATCGATAGATCGATAGATCGATACATAGATACATAGATACATAGATACATAGATAGATATAGACCATATAGATATATACATACATATAGACCATCATAAACAATCACAGGCATAGAGGGGAGATGTCAACATACATACATCGCAACAGGCAAACCGAGATACCCACCCACCAACACACACACCCACAGACAGGAGAGGCACGTCAGAATGTATTGACACGCAACCATGCGTGCAGACACACACACACACACACACACACGCGGGCAAAATGAATATTTATTTAATATTTCCCCAATCACATTAATGAGACAGTAAGGCTTGAGGTCGTGCGTGGAACAGTAATGTGTGTCTCTGGCAGTCTTCACGGCCTGGCATTGGCCCAGCCTGGCTCAATCCAAACACAATCACCAAGGCTGCGTTGGAAGACACTCGTTTCCTGCCTGGACGAATTTGTCTCTTTACTTGGCCTCTAGCTTCGAGTTCAGTTCTACCACGACATGTCTATTATCAATAAAAGCCATGGGAGAATACTTAATTGGTACCAAGAAGTTGATTTATAAAGGGAGAGGTGACTTTGGGCAAATGTCAAGTATGACAGGCCAAACCTATATTGCGTAAGCGCGTCATGAATAAACTTCCACTTGAGACACAATTTGCCTGGCGGCCAAGGCCAGAATGTTAAGTGTTAACAGAAAGTCTCATCTGTGTATTAATGATAGCTATTCAACAGGTCTTCTAACTTTGAATGGCAATTAACATGGGTCTACCCTAGTGTTTCTCATTCTAACAGGGATCTAATAGATCCTGAAAACTATCATTCACTAACTATCATTCATGACAAGCTGGGGAGAAAACGAGACAGGGCCAGTGCACTGATTGTGCCTCATTGTCGGTTGGCTGAAAGAAGACCCTGTTCGATGCTGAAGCTTCCCTTGCATCAGAGGTAGCTGAGCTGATGCTGCCCGGCCCAGAACTGTCAGGTTTCAGCTCTCAAGATGGGACAATAAAGCAGCTCTTGTGTAAGACGGAACACAGAAGTATAATTTTCTTTGCTCTTCCCTGCTTCTGCAACCCTATTCAAACAGAACAGCAGCTAAATCGAACGGCAGAGAGAAAGAAAACATGGAAAATGCCTAAGGCTACAAAGCTGGATCCCTCTGGCTGACAAAGAAGCGTGGGAATGCCATGGTGTGGGTACGTGGCATCCCACCAACACAGACCCCACTTGGTGGTGGATATCAATGGAGTGAGCTAATGGCCATAGACGAGGTTTCTCACAAAACAGCCTCAGCTGTCTGCCCACACACTGACTGTTAAGGGCTATCGCTTCACTTACAGTCGCTTCATGGCCTCTAGATGAGAGAAAGTCCCGGGCAATAGGTGGGTGATTCTGTTGTTGTGCAAAAACCTGCGGGAACAGAAGGGGGTGGGGGCTCATGTTATCAGTATTTAACAGTCAACTAAATAGCCAAGACGTTTTTGTTTCACATTTGACACAGTAGCCCCCAAAGACATAAAAAGATCTAGTCCTGTGCTATAGCCATACATAATGTTGTATACAAATAGATGCTGTTTGAAACATAAGGAGTGTAAATATTTGAGAGGATTAGCAGTTTTCAGATGTACATGTAGTTGTCCCGGCTAATAATAATGGATATTTAAAAAATATCCTGAGAATATGACCCATGATATCATTTTTCATTTTCCACATGCGACAGGAGATATTATCAGGTTCCCAGTTGTTCTGTCAATGCCAAACTTAAAAGACCATTATGAACCGTTTTATTTAAAGCTCCAACAGGTGAGATATTCTAAAAAAGGTCTTATTATGTAATCTAGCGTTTTTAGACAGTACAGTATTTAGGAGCAGGTAGGGGTTAAGCTCAAGGATGCCACACTAACAAACAGGCTATAAAGCCTAGATGCTTTGGAATGCACCCAAATAAATATCTATCTATCTATCTATATATATATATATTATATAAAAAAAATAAAATAAAAAAAACAGAATAGCCATATATCAAAAGAAGGCATTAATATACATATTCTCCATACAATATCTCAACTAACCAATCTAGACATGCTGTTATTTGCCATGTAGTGGCTGCTTTGGCTAGGGTTTACCTCCCTTTACCTCCCTCACCTCCCCGTGTGTAAGGAAATAGGGAGAATGTACAGCGGGATTCCAGGCGATGGCCGTAAACTTGGATAATGAAGCAGGAATTTAACAGGCCTCTATTCAACACATCTGGTTGAGAGTTTAAAAAGGCCTGAGTATGTCTGAGAGTTCAGTCCGGTCCAACCCAGAACTTTTACTTTCATATAATATAATTCAATGTAATTCTTCAGGTTTTGTTGAACAGTTTCATTCCTGACAATGTCAAATTAGAAGGCCGCACGTCAAAGCCTAAATGTTTGGCTCTAACAAGGGGTTACACAGAATAAAGTTTTATTTTTTTTCTTTCTATGCTTTCCTAACAACCCGTGTATAACTTTAATTTAGCTGTTGTTGAACACTTGTCTCCTGACAAGGGAAGTTTAACTTATAAACATAGGCAGAGTATTTCTCCTCAACTGGATAAACAAGGAGATTATTTACATTTACAGCATTTAGTAGACGCTTTTATCCAAAGCAACCTACAATACATTTGTCAACAGTTTAACAGTTAACCACTGGTTCTTTCAAGCAAACTAAATTCTCCTAGAATACAGACAGCATTATGTCATCATGATTTTTAGAGGAATATATTGAGAAATGTATACTGAAAATGCAGTGAAGTAACTATCCATTAATTCCT
This sequence comes from Percopsis transmontana, assembly GCA_025447815.1. Lineage (NCBI taxonomy): Eukaryota > Metazoa > Chordata > Actinopteri > Percopsiformes > Percopsidae > Percopsis > Percopsis transmontana. The sequence goes on from JAOEHI010013417.1 coordinate 65,179, forward strand.
AAAAAATGCATTAATTGCTAACAGCCTAAATACCAGCAAGTGTTTATTAATATTCTAAGAGCTGATCTAACAGAGTAGAAAGGAGGATTATTTATCTCGCAAAGACAAGATAAACACCAAGGATGTGCCCTAGTTTTCTGCTTTCTATCATTGTTATCCTTATTCAGGGAATGCACCAATGTAAAAGAATATAATATTCACTTCTTTCTACTCTAATAATTTCTAAGCATTTTTAAGCACTTCGCTGTCGAATTTTTAAGCACTTTGCTGTTTAGCAATTATTGACTGTTTGAGGAGTGAATGATAACCTTCGAGTAATGTT
>JAOEHI010013418.1:0-31285 GCA_025447815.1 Percopsis transmontana
AACTCGCTAAAAAAGTCCGTTTTGAACCTTAACTCTCTCCATAGTACTTCTGTGGTACGAGCACGACAGCTCGGGGTTGAGCTTTTAGTGAACGCGCGCTTCCGTCGTCCTTCGGACTATTTCGGACGGGGTTCGGGTCTAGGGGAAACACATCTTGACGGGGGAACACAGCTCGAAACAACACCTGAAATCAAATACAATTTAAAAACTATTAGAAATAGCATAGAGACGTCGTCTGTGAGCAGTCTGCTGCTCCTACATAATGTATGTTGTAATGTATGTAAGTTACTCAGTAGGCTACTAACGTACAGTTTAGACATGGAGATTAGGCCTACTTTGTTTTCTGCTACTCGCCTATATTACTAGAAAATAATATAATAGTTGTTTGTGGGGGTCGCAAGTCTCTGGCATTGTTATTTTGGGGGTTTGGGGCTGAAAGTTTGGGAACCCATGCTCTAGCTAGTTTTTTGCCTACCGTACAGTAGAACCATCCCATTAGCCTATACAGTAGATGTAAACATTGACTACCGGTATACAATATACCGATCTACGGGACTAAGTAGACCTACTTGTGACCCTGTGACCGTCGTTGAAGAAATGTTTTTATTCTTTTCTTTTTGCACGATCGCTATTTCTTATAATGTAGCCTATTACCAAGGGATCAAATCATAACCGGTTTTTAATATCCTTCATTTCCAATGACAGGGCAAAAAAATATAAAAAGCCTAATATAGATTATAAATTACTTATATGTTGTTGTTTTCCTGCTGGCAGATATGAGTTGCACCATGCACATCTTGATGGCCCGTGGTGACTCCTGCCTAGGCCGCTCTGTTCTCCTGGTTCCTCAACGGTACCTGCTGTTCCGAGCGCTGTGCTCCGGACCCAAGACCAGCTGGAGCCTCCGCGAGAGCTACAGGCTTTTGCAGCTGCCCGATGAAGGTGACAGCAGCCCCGCCCAGGTGAAGGAGGCCTACCTGCGCCTGGCCAAGCTTTACCATCCCGACTCTGGGGCAGGGACAGCAGATTCTGTTCTCTTCGCTCGTGTTGAGGAGGCCTACCGCGCTGTATTGGCACACCAGAGCCAGATAAAGAGGGGGGTTCAGGTGAAGGAAGAAGACGATGAGGATGGGATTAAAGGCGTGTCTCCTCAACACAGACACTACCTCAGCTATGAGGGGGTAGGCTCTGGCACGCCCAGCCAGCGCCAGCGCCAGTACCGGCAGTTTCGTGTGGACCGGGCGGCCGAGCAGGTTCTGGACTATCGACAGCGGGAGCATGAGCGGGCCGCTGCAGCCGAGGGGGCACTGGTAGAGAGGGACGTGCGCCAGCGGAGCCGGAAGATCAAGATCACCCAGGCTGTGGAAAGGCTGGTGGAGGACCTGATCCAGGAGTCCATGGCCCGTGGAGACTTTAGGAACCTAAGCGGCGCTGGAAAGCCCCTGAGCAAATTTCAGGACAACCCGTACGCTGATCCCATGACGCACAACCTCAACCGCATCCTCATAGACAATGGCTACCAGCCGCCCTGGATCGTCACCCAGCGGGACATCCGTGAAACCGCCTCAAGTATCCGCAGTAGGCTGCTGGAGGGGAGGAAGAGACTGGGTGACCCCATCATGGACCCCAGAGAGCGGCATCAATGGGAGCAGCTATGCAAATGTGTAGCAGAGGAGCTGCTGAAACTCAATAAAATGGTGGATAATTTCAACCTCATTGTGCCGATGTTTAGCATGCAAATGGTTCACTTCAGCTTGGCTCGAGAGGTTGAGCGCGCTGAAAAAGACGCTCGTCGGCAAAGGCTGGACCAAGAGAAAGAAAGGGAAATAGAGCAAAGAAAACAGGAAGTAAAGTCAGCTAGGTCTAAAGCATCCAAACAAGGCCTGATGTCCTGGATACAGAGTTTACTCAGATGAAAAACACTTTACATAATGGGAGGAAATAACAATTTGATATCATTTTAATTAATGTTCCACTACAACAAATCATTACAATGAACTGAACCAGTGATTTTGTTTTAATGTGTTCTTATAAAATACTACAAATGCAGCTTTGTGCACCCAGTCCAAAATGAGACAAATCATTATTTTGGCACCAAATATCAGCTAAATCGTTCATGTATTCATATTATGGTAATACAGTGTTCTGTGTCATAACAATTGTACTATGAAAAGTTGGACAAGGTACAGCAAAGGATTATTTATACTTTTTCATTTAATATATAGTGCCAGTCAAAAGTTTGCACATATATGTATTTATTAAAAATTTACCTTTTACTAAGTGCCTTTTTTGAATGTATCTGAAAAATGTACTAAAGTGGGAATTTCCAAACTGCCATTTAACACTAGATTAATTTCTTAGGAACCAAACCCCAACAACTGTTGGGTAGTGGAGTAGGAAATCATGTAAAGTAGTTTTTTTGTTTGGCTGAACAGAACACATTAGTGATGCAGTTGTAGCACTGGTTTGTAACATTAGCCTAGATCATCTATTATGAAAGCTATTTTGAAATTACATATCTTAAAGGTTAATAAATGTGAAGACATAAGACATGAACAACAGATTAGCATGTGACATTTAAAAAGTAGTAAAATATTCTAACAAATAGCACTGTGACCATTGTCATTTTAATAATCCATTGGCCTGGTTTAGCCTGGTAGTTTCTCTAATGTTGCTGGGTTGCAGATGATTGTGGTCTCTTGGTCATTCCCTCCAGAAGCAGTGCCACGCAGTGCCTCAGCAACAGCCCTAGAGGGTGCTGTCACCTTAGTCCAGTCATGGGCAATGTACTGGTGGTAGGGGTCCTGGGAGTTTTCCAGCTTCTTAGAGCGTATGTAACTGAACATGATGCCAAATGTGAAGAAACTAAACATGCCCACCACCAGCAGAATATACATAATGCCCTGAGACTGAATGAGGGCCCTCGCTCCACCTTTGTTGAGCACAGCCTCCTGGGTGGTGTAGTTTTGAGGCGTTGAAGGAGTCAGTGCACCTGTTCCGTTTAGGCAGTGCTGGAGAATGGACAGAAGGAGGGACTGCAGGTCCGTGCTGTTGACGTTTAACATTACTTCTGCCAGGGAGCAAGATTAGGGTAATTAAATAATTCAATTTTTAGACATCTTATATTTTTCATTGCATGTAACAAACACTGAAAATGTATTTTTCTCTGTAATGTTTAATGTATAATGGCAGATAAAACCTTTATGCTTTCCAGTGTTAGTAGTGCTTTGAGAATAAAATGGACACAAATAGGCATGCTTCCAGTATATGGTAAACTGTAAAGAAAATGGCATAGTCCAAAAGAAATATCTGAAAGATACGGATGGATGTCATATGCGTTTATATTCTGCCAATACGTGCTGCTAAATCCAGAATATTGTCAATATATGCCCTGTGTCAGAATATGCTGTTACAAGATCTGTACCAAATTTGGATTGTTTCCGCATTTTCCAAATGATATAATGGAATATGAATGTGCATCTAAACCTAGTGAGTGAGGGAAAATAACCTACCTTTCAGTTATCAGCAATAAGCTCTTTCTGCCTTTGGAATCAGTGTAAAACTATAATTCCCACTGCTTGTGTCTGTTCACTGAGCCACCTTGTCTTGTAGGAATAGCAGCTGAAGGCATGTGTGGATTATCCCAGCTCCACTCACAATGAACATCTCTTCCTTTCTCACCCACACATTGGACCCTCCCCCTCATGCATTTACGCACAGGAGATACGCAGCATGTTCAACATGTCAACACATTTAATGAACAGCAGGGTCACAGGGCAAGGTTACTATACTCTGTAATAATGTGCTGGTGTGGGGTGGTTGTTGCAGCTAAGATGAGTCATGACTATGTCTGGATGTTCTATGATTAAGATGCCTTCATTTAATATTTGCAAATATTAAAGGCATTTGTTTCTTCTTGCTGAACAAATTGGGCAGGTTGTAGTGGTTCAGGACAAAAACAATATTGCTCTCTGAAATAGCAACGTCATAAGGATATACTGAATTGACTTGAAGTGAACAAGAAAGTCAGACTTCCCTGTGATTGTATGGATTTTGTACTCCGACTTGAGTAGAAATATTGACAGTGCTTGGAGCTTCTTTTCAACTCGGTGCAGAAACCAGTGTTGGTGGACCCCTGAGATGTAGGGGTGGGATACGTCAGTGACAGTGTCTGTATAATTTCCCTATATTAGCGTGGAGCTGTATTGCAGTAGAACAAAGATGCTTTCAAAGCTGCTGTTTTTTTTATTGAGTGCAGAGTCTACAGCAATATCCAGACAAGATTTGGTTACAGCGCAGTCACCTCCAAATGTCCTTCTCCCACCACAGTCACTGCACTGTCTCCGAGGTGGAGGCATTAAGCATTTAAAAGGTACACACCATAGTTTGCAGTAAGAAATGTATTATGTTTTTGATTATTACATGGCTTTTCCCAAGTGCCATCTTAGCTGTTCATTCTCGGATAGGAGTGTTTCTTGAACACTCTTGGTATGTACACCCCTAGGGGTAATTGGGGTACTGCAGGGGTTTTGTAAGAGAAATCGGAAAACATACAAATTTGTAATAATAAATAATAATAATATAATAATTCCCCCAATATAATTTATATTCAGATAAATACATTGATTGTCTTTATGTGACCACTAAAAGGTCTGCAATCAAAGTAGCTCTGCTATGTTTGATGTGATGCTACAATCCACATTTCTCGTTTTTCTCAATCTCTGTGCAATCTCTAACATTGACATGACAATGTGCTGTATATATATAGCAGTACGATATTTAATTGTACTGCTACTACTAATACACTCAAATATAACGTAATTAGGCCTATTACTTCTCACTGTTCCCAGTCATGAACAGATCTATTATTATTGTAAATAAAAGATATAGGCCTATTGGGGACACTGTTCCTTGTCATTAAATCGTGCCATTCACATGATACTACCATGGCCGGTATGGGAGCAACTTTCTGACTACGTTTTTGATCCCTTTTTGTCCTTTGAAATGCGCCTTGGTCGACGCGCTTAAACAAGACTCAGAATCACTACACTCACTCCACAAAAAACCATATGCTACAAACCAAAGGCACCTAACTGAATGACAGCTAGGCTTTTATACACCAGCTGATGCAATTACTGCCTTAATTAATCAGCTGATTGTCAAAAGGCTGTGACGATATGCCACGCATCAAGATCAATTAACACAAATTGTCAGTTTATAATGAGTCTAGTTTACTCTAAATATCACTGCATTTTCGGATCCGGCTGTCTCCAACAGCCGGATCAACCCACCATGGATACGACCTAGGATATCATACTACTCTGAACAACACTCTCCAGGCTATACTGCACCTCTACCACACCCTGGCTAAATGATAAGGAAAGGTGCTTCAATGCTTCCTTTCTTATCTCCTTTATATGATGGCCAAGAAAGGCCAGAACTCTTCCAAATTAAGACAACACTTGCAGAAAACACTTGCAAATACAGAAAAGAAAACACATGCATCAATTTGCCAACACATAGTTGCATCAAGAAACATCTTGTAAATTGCGAAAACGTTTGCAAACATAGAGAACACAAACAAATATAGTCTACAGCTTATGCAGCAATTTAATATGATTTAAAATAAATGTCTGAATGCTCCACGTTTCCTTTTCGTCATGACGTTTTCCATCGAGGTCAAGGAAAATTGGTTAGGAAAAGACATAGGTCATACTTTTCTTGACTATTCGACCGCAGCCTCTGTTCCTTCCAAGTCTATCTAACCCCTGACAGTAAGCCTACTGTCCCATGTGGCCAGGTGAAAAAGCACACACTTGCCAAGTCTAATCAGGGAAGGGTAGATGTGAAATTTGACACTTCTGAGAATATCGCATCATGTAGGCTAAATAAATATCACGAATAAGTTAATCATCACAGCATACTTTTTAAATTTAGATATTAGCTACACTTTTATTATGGACATTGTCTTCATAAATCTCATTAACTGTACACTGGAGAAACGCAGTCGAGGACAAAGGTTTGAATCTTTACAGAGGATTATGCTCCAAAAGTCACAATAGAGATATTGAGAGCTATTGACTGTAACGACACTGCAGAAATGCTTGAGAAGAAAGAAAGATTTTAGAATAGTGAGGGCCCCTGGAATCGTCCTAACTTTCCCTCCCCCCTTATGGCGTCCCCCCTTATGTGGAACTAAAACCTAGAGCCTTGTTGATTTGGAGACATTTCTTGTGGATGACCTCAAGGGGAATCAGGTCTAAGGCATAAATGCCAGGTTTAAAGTTGGCTAGCCAAAACATTTTGTATTGTTATGGAACAATTATAAATAGAAAAGGAATTACACCTATTTTGTGATATTTCTGTAAATGTACATATTTATATGATTTATTAATGGAAAATGCGCCTGACAGTGAAGTCTTCTATTATTTGTGGGACATTTTCAGATGTTGCAACCAAACCAAAGATAATGTATTATGAGTTAAATACATCACCATGTTTATAACCATAAGCCCCTTGTCACGATCGGCGCGCTCACGTCCATGCGCGCTTCGTGCCTCCTTCCCCCGCAGCGCACCTGTGGGGGATTAGCCCCACAGGTGCAGGATATTAGTACGGAGTGTCTTTTTAGTATTTAGTTTCCCATTGTTCTGTGTTTCGGCGCAGACGCCCTGTATGTTTGTGTTCTCGCTCATTAAAACCTACGCGTTACGCGTTTCTCTGGCTTTTCGGATTGTGTGTTTTCCTCTGACTCGCGCTTGCTCTCGCCATTTCGACCCAGGCGTTACACCCTCAATGATTTTTCATAAAACATTGATGATTGTTTTGTTCCTATTGTTTTTCTGAACTGTTTGCACGATGATACTAACCATGCCTTGTGTGAAATAAACACCAACCTGATAAACTAAATTGTTTGTTTGATTGTTTGTTTTAATTATTTTGTTCTTTAGCTTTGTTTGGTGTTATGGATAAAATTAGAATACATAATGAGTAGTAGACAATATTAATTTGGGAAATTATTTATATATGAGCAATTACATCAAAACAGAACCTAAAAACTGAAAACCAACTATGTGCATAGCCATCTGCCTTTTGTTAATACCTTAAAGCTATTCTCCACCAGCCTTCCCTGATGCTAACTGGACCAGACAACTTAATTTATTGTAAAACATGCATACTGTATAATTGTATAACTGTAAATCAAATTCTATAGTCTACAGCAATGTTATGAAGTTGTGCTCGGGGCTGAAGATGTACTTGTTTAGTTGGCACATACAAATCCAAACAAATGCAGTGGAGTGACCTGTTAAGAAAACACAGGTAAAACCATTTTTACAAGGGCATTTTCCCGGTTATGTACCATTTGTACTGTGATTGCTTGCAAATAACTCTATAAGCATACAGTATGAGGTGATATAGAATATGACTGACTCACCACAAATGAAGTTACTCTAGCTGTACACCATCACAGTTGTCTTTGGCATCAAAGAGCCTGTAAATTTGTAATGCGAAAATGAATTACTGAAAGCAAATTCAATTATGGAGAATTCCAGGACGAATTGGGGAAAAAGTTCAGCCCTGGCATTTAAAGCCTTGACCAGCCTAGAGCTCATGTACAGTATTTTCTTAATTGATACTTTGTGCTCATCATAGTCTATGATCAGTATACGATCAGTGAACTACTCAGTTGACTCCCAAACTAAAGGTCGTGGGTTTGATCCCCAACAGTCCCGACCTTTCTGTAAGATTGCACAAGATGTCTAACTGTATACTGTACTGCGAGTTGCTTTGGATAAAAGCGTCTGCTAAGTGATCTAATTGTAACTACTGTATGTGGTAGTAACTCAATGCATGAAATCATGCAGACATGGTCATACGGTTAAGTTGTTGTTCAGACCAAACATCATAACGTCTAAGTGACTTTCACCATTGAAAGAGATCAGGGAGAACATGAAGTTAGAAAAAAACAGTTTAGAACCATTTTAAGCTATAGCAAGTCAAGTAATTAAAGATTTAATTTAACAATTAAGTATTGTACAATTTCAGAATGAAGTGACTGACTCACTTGGCCTGAGTTTTAAGTGCTTTACGAGCTTCCCGAGCCTCGTACTCATTGGAAATCTTCTTATAGCAGTAGATTAGGACCACGATCAGCCACAGCTGAAGCACAACAATAAGAACGTACATCATGATCTCTGCGATGACGGCCGTCAGCTCACGGTTGGCTGGAGGGAGGACCAATAAAAAAGCTTTGTTGAAATATAATATTGAAATATAAGCAGTGGACTATGAGTAGAAGAGCTCTAGACAGGAAAACAAAAAGCCCAAAATTATACATTAAAGGTACACTCCTCGATTTCGTTTTAGGGCCCTGTAATCCCCAGACCAAAGTGTGTGCAGCTAGAGTGGAGAACGGTGTGAGTCTAGGCAAGCTGTAAGGGAAGGAGTAGCTTCCTGACAAATTGAGGAGGGATCAAACCTTCAGCCACCACGGTAAGCTCCACTTTCTTCTCCACAATGACGTTCTGAGGATACTGTGTCAGGAAGAGCTTGCGATGGAAGATGCACTGGTACGTGCCCGTGTCATTAAAGGTCACATTGTTAAGCAAAACGGTTCCTATCTGAATATCTTTGGCTTGTGTCCCCTGCCACTCCAGACGGCTGGTGAAATCCTCGTGGAGGATGCTGGCAATAGGGTGTTCATAGTGGAAGATCTGTTGGTAGAGGAAAACAGGAAACATTTTCAAACTATATGGAAGGTTTGCCCAGATATTGTGCTCATTGTTAATACTACACGATGTCACTCCAATGCACCTATTAGTTAAGCATAAGACAACTTAGGCGGGGCAATTTGGGGTTAAGTCTAGCGCAATGGGTATCTTGGCATCCATATTTATCCATAGTTATAGCAATTTGACCTTTCATTGCAAGGCCATTTGTTGATCAACCAACACTGTGGCTCTGTAGCATAATAGAACGTAGGGCTGGGTATTGGCAAGGACCTCACGATACGATACATATCACGATACATTGGTCACGATACGATACGTATCATATTGCAATACATTGTAATAATCTATATAAAATTTTAAAAATAGAGCTGAAAATACACCTGGCTGTGTACCACCTGGCCAGTCTAAAATGTACATCACATTATATTGATAGCTTACAAATGTAATGGTCTGTGTGAGATGAGCGAGAGCAGGCGCAAACCAGAGGGAAACACACAGAGGCTGAAGAGCAGTAAAACGCAAAAGCGTACTTTTAATTCAACGGAACACAAATGTACATGGCATGAACGCCAAAACAGCAAACAATGACCCACAGCACCGAGTGTTGTGAGGAAAACTTATATACCCACAATAATCAATAGTAACTACATGCACCTGTGCGGGGCTAATCCCCGGCAGGTGCGCAGCCAAGACGGGAGGCACGTAGCGTGCACGAGCATGTGTACGCCGATTGTGACAACAAATTGAGAGAAAACTATTTAATTCAAAATGTCCATTCCAATTTATTAGAACAATATTTCCATTACACATTGTTTTTAATCTGTTTAAAACATGAATAATGTATTGATGATTGAATTATATCCTTCATCTTGTATATCTATTCCCTTTCTTGTTCTGTATATTTTTCGTGTGATCAATTAAAACTTTTTTTTTTATGTAGTATCGTGGAATAAAATATCGCGATACTCAGCTGTATCGATTTTTTTGCACAGCCCTAATAGAACGTGTATTATCTTTCTAGATGTGATTAGCAAGGTATTCAAGGTATGTGGGTTTAAGTTTCAAACTTCTAGAGATGAGCTATTTAGATACACATGGATTAATTAAGTGTTTAATCCCTAATAAACTGTACTGTTAAAGGAATACTTCACCCAAAAATGACAGCAGTGTATGTAATTATTCAGCTCTCACCTGGAATACGGGAAGATTCTATACTTAAATAGAGAATAAGTAGCTGTAAAAATTTTTGACCTAATTGTAGAATAGTTTTCTGATCAAATGAAGTTGATAGGGCTCACAAACTGAAATATAAAAGACAGAAAGACATTGCAGCTACATTCTCCTTGAAAGGGTGGGAATACAACCTTTCTCCTTCCAGCATTCCATGATAAAGTATTCCATTACCACGCATGAATTTCCTGTAGTAACTCCAACCATCTTATGGGTTCCTACTAGCCATCAGCTCCAGTACCTAGCAAACAAAACCTAGAGACCACTCTATAGGCATCAAGCAATCACATAGGCAATAGCAAATAAAATTAAAACTATTTCAAATAGATATTACTCACATGTTGGTAATCCTCCTCTCCCTGTGGTCTGAAGTACCAGTCAACAGTCACCTCAGCATTGACCTCTTCTCTCTTCTTACAGGAAATGCAGCCAAGAAGAAGCTCTTTCCCTGCCACAGCCTCTGTCATGGAGTCCACCTCCGCACAGCCTCCATGGCACTGAGACACTGCAACAGCAGTGGGGGTGGGAAGGGAAGGAAGGGAGGAAGGCAGGAAGGCAGGAAGATAGGCAGGAAGGAAGGAAGGAAGGAAGGAAGGAAGGAAGGAAGGAATGCAGGAAAAGTGCTCCTGTATAATATTTCTCCAATAAAGTTGTAAATTGTAAGATCAAATGAATGCCTAATATACAGACAATGAAGACATGGTGTATGACTATCACCATAACAACACTGATTACATCAAAACAAAGCAGAGGTGTAAGGAAATAGATACAGTCATGACTCCTCGATTTGGGTGCAAAACTACCCTAGTGGTTGAGATCAGTGTTACAAAAACATTTTGTACCTGGCACTCCTCTCCACACTTCTAGACTCACACTGTTCTCTACCTGGGGGGCAGGATAGTCTAGTGGTCTAGGTGTTGGACTCCCAGCCATAAGGTTGTGGGTTCAAGCCCCCTTGAGCAAGATGCCTAACCCCTATCTGCTCCATGTAATAGAACAATGTAAGTCGCTTTGGATAAAAGTGTCTGCCAAATGCTGTAACTGTAACTACCCTTACCCTTGCAGCATACCTTTAAAGGTGCTGTAGGTAGGATTTTAGGTCTATAGATTTTTTAGAAATGCCATAGACATCCATCAGCTATAAGTGAGTAAAATGCTCTGTGAGAATTTCTTCTCTATATAAGTCGATTTATATTTTGCCAGGCGCCCGATGATTTCCGACCAATCAGGGCCTCTTTTCCCACATTGGTCCGATGAAATCTAACTTGCCTGTGAATCACATGAATTTGCACACACAGCTACAGCAGACCAACAGGCTTCAGAGGGAGGGAGCAGAGGGTGGGTTTTTAGGTTGTTGATTTTCAAAATCTTAATCTTATTTATTCTTTTTTAGCTAGCTCTCATTGCAACTCTTAAATTCTACATGTAGCTTTAATGCACATAAGTTTTGAACATAAACAGCAGGGTGAGCTGGGTAAAAAATGATGGGGGCTTAGGTGGTATTACAAATGTGTGTGCCTTTAATGTATACAATTATATATATATTTCGCCTATTCATTATTTAAAGCATTTATAGTGCAGACCCATATTCATCTTTTACAAAACGATTTATTCTGTACTTGACTAGCCATCGGCTACTTTTACACTATGCCTTTGTAAATGGTCCTTTCAATATTTGTATACCTTTGTCTCTGTTGTGATAAAGCTCGCTAAGGCAAATTCCTTAAGAATAAAATATAATTGATGAATAGGACTACTGTACAGAAAATTCAGATTCCGACTGTCTATCTGTACATCAGACTCATTCAGACCTCCTGTGGCTGGTAGTGAGGCTTGGCAAAACATTACACAGGCCTATACTATAATGCACCAGCACAATGTCTAGGTCATAACAACTTTCAGGAACTTAAGCGTTAGTTCACCTCTGCCCCAGTCCCGGAAGGAGCTCAACATCCCTTTGTGGTTTGGAAAGACCATAAGAACCTGCAATACATCCAGCAGGCCAAACGCCTCAACCCACGCCAAGCCTGATGGGCTCTGTTCTTCAATCACTTCTAGTTTACCCTCTCCTATCGACCGGGGTCCAACAACTAGAAACCGGATGCCCTGCAGACGTGCTTCTGGTGGCCTACCATCACAGAGGACGTCAGAGCATTTGTCCAGAGCAAAGATCTTTGTCCAGAGCAAAGGTCCACGCCTCCGTCCTCAAGGGCTACTCCATCCTTTGCCCATTCCCCGGCGGCCCTGGTCCCATATCTACCTTGACTTATTTACTGGCTCGCCTCCATCCCAAGGTCATTCAGTCATTCTAGTTATTGTTGACCGTTTTTCCAAGGCCTGCCGTTTTTTTACCATTGCCTAACTCCCCGCTGCAAGAGAAACTGCTGAACTAATATGCACCCATGTTTTCCGAGTCTATGGCCTACCTCAGGATGTTGTATCGGACCGGGGCCCCAGTTAACTTCACACTTCAGGCGAGCATTCTGCAAATTGATTGGGGCCAAGGTCAGCTTGTCCTCTGGGAGTTTTGTATCCTCTGGAATTTGTTTTTAGTTTTTGCCTCCCTGGTATATTAGTTCTGATTTTTTTAAGACTGCTCCATGGATTTTGCTTTGTGCTGCCTAATTCTTTCAAAGTGAAGAGTCTTGTTTTTTCGGTGGACCTTTTTAGATTGTGGAATCATTAAAACTTGTCTTTCTGTCTTTCTGTGCCAGCCTCTGCTTTTGGGTTCGCAATCCTTGAGAGTAGTGCCAATAAGTAGAGCATCAGGGTTTAAAACCCAAAGCTCATGCATTACTCATGACAGCTCATGACAACTACCTTGAACCCATAAGACCCACCAAAAGTAAAATACTACTTATAATTTACAATTATAAGGATTATAGTCATTATTATTCAGTGAACAACAAAACTCAGTTTGCTCACATATGATAAATAGCAGCTGACCTATGCTTTTAAGCTACAGATTGCTGTCTAAAAGCACTGAATAATACACTTAAAATAATAAAACAAACAATAGCCTACTTACCCCAGAGGTGAAAAATAAGTAAGAAAAACACCTGTCGTATCATGTGTGCTGCAACTACTTCTGATCAAACGGTTAACTTTAAATTGTCCTTGAATTTTGATCCACGTTTTAGCTATACTAGTCAGGTGTTCAGAAATGAGCAAAAAGACATTCCGCACGATTCCTTTATAATTTAATTTCCTCGGCGTCGCATTTAACCGATTGCCACGCTCTCAATCCACTATTTTATTTTATAAGAAACACCTTTAATTGTTTTCCCAAAGTAAAGTATTAAAAATCGCGCCAAGTTTGACAAAACGGTGTCCTTGTAGTTCTCTGTTTTTGCTTTAGGCCTAAGTCTTCACCGTAACTGTCTGAGTTTAAGACAGGCTATATTTAGAGCATGTGAATCCGTGTGTGTTGAATGTTCAACCCGTCAGAAGCGCAGGCCAATAAAGCGGCATCTGACAATCTGAAAGTCCACAAAGTGACGCTTTTTTAACTTTAAACCCCCTGTAATAAATCATAGCGACAACAATACATTACACTTCCACGTGAAAATGAGCAATGGAAATCAGTAAGAGTTCTATTGTACAATTTAGGCTACCAATAGCCTATTGGTAGGTCAAACTAAATCAATATTTCCATAAATGAAACGTCAGACAAGCAAATTTATTCCTGCGGTGTTTTGTTAAGCAAATTAGGACTGACAAGCAGGTTTCATTTGTGTTTGAATGACGTCAGGTTGTAAGACTATACACTGTAGCCATATAACGCTGTATTGATTTCTTTATAGCGCTCATAGGAATAGGCTACTTTATTCCTGCATGGGTCCTTGAGTCTTACCCTGGGAAACACAGACAAATCTCACTGTAGGCCTACACAAGATATTTTTTTTAAATGTTTGTTTTGTTCTGCTTATGTTGCCCTATAGCTTTAATGTTTATGGATATTGCCTAATTTATTTAAGCAGTAATTGTTTTTTCAGCATATAGACACATTTAATTAATCTATCTCATATTTACTCATAGGCCTACGTTTTTATTGACTGCTTGCTGTTATCAGCATTGACATTGGCTTACAGAGACTCTTTGGCATTGACAGCCTATCAATGCCAACCGCCACTCAAAAACAAGGCCACTGAGTCAAGGCTGACAAAACAGACATTGACTGAAGGCCTCATCTCATGTGCAGACCATAATGGCAAAGATTTATTTGTGGTGGAGAAAGACTGTATTTTAGACACGATGAACGGGTTAACAGCTTTTAGATCTTACTGTTGTAATAACTCATGTACATTAACCTACTAAAGCCTAGCACATTTTGAAGACAAAATGACAGGTATGTGTAATGGGAATGTAGGCTAACAAATGCACCTGAATGAAAAGATGAAGGATACCAACCATACGTTGGCCAGGCAGGGTATAGTATGCGAGTGACGTAGCTGTGTAACGCAGGAAGCAGGGTCACTTGTCTGTTTTAACCTTGTATGACCGACAATAATAATAAAGAAATGATTTGACCAGTGCCATGTTTTCATCTATTAGCCTATGTCAGAGGCTACCCACACGGTAAATGTTAAGGGGAGAGAGAGATAGACCTTGGTTGGAAAACATTGTTTGGAAATATTGACATATGATAAACCGTATGTGTGTTGTGAGGTAGGCCTCTAGTCATCTCTGTCACAACACATGCACACTAAACACACACACACCAGTGAGCGACACACCTCCTTTAGCACTATGGTGGTGATTCGTTATTTTTAGCTCATATCAAGTTTCCAGTCCCGGATTCAGCACAGGGAAGCGCTCAACGACACAACTCAAAGACATACAGTAGAGTGGTTAGAATTTGCCGCATGTAGAGACAGACCTGCGTTCTTCGTTTTGCGTGGAGCTTAGTGACAAGTACAATATTCACGCATAAGGAGTCAGAAGAGAGACGATGGCCTGTTAACCAGTGGAGCATTTACAAATGCCAAGTCAATGTGATATCCGGCTGTGTGTTGAAAGACCACAGAAGAGAGCATAGGCGGAATCTCAGTATTGACAGGCAAGTGCTGGTAAACATGTTGCATTAAAGGATGTGCAGATTACACACGTCCTGCTTCAACAAAGCTATTTGAAAAGCGGAAACGGTTGTCTATTCAAACTGTAATTTCCACTATTGTACAGCCTCTTTAATGTCATGAACCTTTTTTTTGTAAGGAGATGCTTGATTGATTAGTTTATTTTCATTAATAAGAAGACTCTTACTTTTCAGTTAAAATAAGGATAAATCATTGGTTTGTGTGAGGCTGCAATCATTGAAAATGGAATAGAATTTAAAAACAGGTAGGGCCTATACTTTGGCCAATGTCATATTAGCTAATCATAGGTTAATTTTAAAATGGTAGTATTTACATCTACAATTACACTTTTTAATATATTAGGTTTATCAGCGGAAGTGTCTTGATTTAAACTTAATCATAAATCAAATACTGAATATTTTCCTCCAGACAAGGTGACTTATCCTTGGGGCATGAGGCTTGGAAAAAAAGCTATCTCTTACAGCCTGCACTGACATCCAGTACAGAAATATGACAATCAATGATGTGGGAGGCAAGAGGTGAGATGAAAATATTGTTGTTTAATAATATTACATATTGCCAGAATGTGCCTTGGCTAAAGTGCATTTGTACTGGATAATATTTGTATAATTAATGCATGTATTTATTTAATGTAAACAAACATGAAAAATTGTCTAAAACAGTATTCACATTGTGAGGCAAAGACTATTGCAAAAAAGAACTATTGCATACAACTTAAATACACTAGGTGGCGCAATATACCTTCCGTCGCATTTGCTAGACCTACGCAATTTAATTTGACGTCAAACAACTCCCTTGATGTTAAATTGGAAACTAGTGATTACTACACTTCAGATGACCTAAAACAAATAATTTGCGTTTATTTTAGTGGGCTATTGACCTAGACCCAATTCTTGCGCGTCTATTTGCTATAACCTAATATAGCAAATTATTGGTATTTTTATAAAGATAGTCTCCAAATTGAAATTGTGGCATAGAATGTCAGCAACTACGACGGAGTATTAGGGAAAATTCATAATATTACGAGAATAAAATCGTAATTTTAGGCTATTTTAGAGGGTAAATATCAGAAGAGCAGCCTGTCGCCCGTGATAAAATGACGGACGCAGAGCGTCTTGTGAAATTGTAGCCTACCTTAGTAGGCTATGTTTCACAAATAACAAAATAGTTATTTGTGAAACAAATGTGACTACTTGGCACATGATCAGCATTTAGGTAGACTGTTATGCTACTTTAAAAGATAGTGTCAAAAACTTCCGTCCATTCAGATGAAGGAACCGGAGATTGCCTCTTTTGTAGAGGAGGAAATGGCTGGTAGTGGTCAACTGCAAGGCTCTCTGGTTCCATCCCAATATTATGACTTTTTTCCATAAAATTACGACTTTATTCTCGAAATCTCAGATTTGTTTTCTATGTGGCGATAATAGCCTGCTTTTCATGTTTCACTAAATGTTACTTTTATGTTAATAACGTAGCATTAATTATATATTAAATATTATTAATTATATAGTAGGCCTAATATTTGTTCTAATGCGATACAGAGGAACAGAGATAGATGCTTGCATTGACGCTCAGCTGCTAGCCCACATCCTCTAAACAGTTATTTTCTCGGACTGTACCACGAAGTTTGTCATAGGGGAGGCGGTTTCTTTTTGTAGCGTCTACTAACGTGTATATTTATTAGAAGAAACTCATATTTATAGATTTTGTAGTACATTAGTTAATTGCAAGTTTAGTGGAGGTTGTAATCTATTGGAAAAAAAGTTATTAAATTAAGAGACGAGGAGTGATTTTCTTAAACCCCTGCGTAAAGTGTGGGCCACCAGACTCACTAAATTCATTCCATTTTACTTGGGACAAAAAGCTTGCCTGTATACAGGATAAAGCCAGCTAGTTATAAGCCTTTGGTGCATATTTAGTTAACAAGATACTTTTATATCTGAGTGATTTTAAATTAAAAAATGAAGTTTAGTTATGTTATTCTATTTGATGGAAATGATAGCCTGCTAGCTAGATTGTGATCTTTTCGGGAGCTGTCGGCAGTCAGAAGTTGGGGTATCTGGCTCTCTTGTTAGCGTTAGCTGGCTAAGGCTAACTACCCGCTGTAGCCGGTAGATGTTCTCCAAAGAATGTTGATGTGTTCCTGTGAAAAAGTGGATTTTAATATCACTCCGCGGACCGTCGCTCGGCTTGTTTTTGAAGCCGAGCAGGATACCAGAAACGGAGGAATTTCATCCAATGGGAGGTATGAACTTAGAACTCTTTTTAGGCTATCAAGTTTGGCCGACCCATGTCTTAGCTTTGGGCCTTGGGTGTCGGACTAGTGCTAAACACACCAAATAACAACAACAGGTGTTTACATGTTTGCCACAATTCAAGTCACTCAAGTCACTCTCACGGTACAGTTTTTGTAAGACAATTGACATGTCACCAAATGTTGTACTTCTCAGCTCAACAACAACAATCTGCCATCTAGTTTCATTTATATGTGAAATTTCTTTGGTTCCAACTACATATTGTGCACTATGCTTTAAACGAAGTGTCTGTTTGATGGCCTTGATAGTGAGGCACGGGGAGAGTGCTAGACGACGATTATAATATATTACTTTGTGCAAACAAGACTATGCCAAGATTGTTCTTGTTCAAACAGGTCAGAACAAATACTGTCAGGCTTGCTTGGGCACTTGTTGTAGTACCTGCTTTGAAGGCAAACAATGGACACACGCAGCATATTGGAAGCATATTTGTCCAGATAATAAGGCAGTAGTTATGTGTCTTTGAGGTTATATTGGCTGTTTTCTGTAGCTTTTAACTTGTTGTGGGCTGTTGATTAATGACGCCACTTTTGTTTTTTTAACTCATTTTATAGTTGAGATAATTTGTCTTTTTTAAAATTGATTGCATAAGTAACTGTGTAAGGGCAATCCAGTGTTGTGAGTGAATATGTTGATGGTTTAGTGCAGGAATAAATAAAACGAACAACATAATGCTAAAATGTTCCTCTCAAGTTCAATGGCAAACGCACAAAAAAAAGTCCTCAGTTCAACCATATTCTGTTGGTTATTAAGTCAATGATTGAAGAGAGCAAATATTAAATATCCTTTTATCCAAAATTAATATCAGCTCAATATTCAGAACCCGGGCAGTGCCATAGAACAAAAAATGTCTTGCCTTAAACATAACCAATTGATCTGTAGAGAATGAGAACAGTATTTCACAACAAACCGCCTGTCAAATGATATCTAAGCTAGTTCCCGGAACTAGTTGGGGATACCATATCAATGATGCCACCAAAATAGCCTTTGCCTCACAACAATTTATTTGACTGGGAGTGTATAGTATATTTGACGACGTATCATTCAGGATGGGGTAGTTGGAGGTTACCTTTTGTGAATGCACAGTCTCTATTCTGTTTAGTCCCCAGCTAGCTACTGCTGGAAATATACCTGTCCAGTTCAACTCTTTAAACTGATGGTAGAAATGCAAGGCTTGTGAAACGCACTGAAGAAAGAAGGGAGAGGGATATTGACTGAGAGGAGGAATGGGTGAGGCACTTAAACTAACCTTCGAAACCTGATGACAATGCAACTGGCTTTAGCCGGGTCATATAGCCTGCTGTACAGACTGGACAACTGATAAAGGGTCACCTGAAGATGATGAATGGAGACAGCTTTTAAAATGCTATGACTGTTTTTTTTTTTTTATTTTTATTTTTTTATTTTTTTATTTTTTTATAATTAAAAAAAAATTAGTGTGTAATTTTTCTGCATTATTTTTCGCTGTGGAGGACAAGCCATAACATTATCATACTGCCATTAAGATGCTATGGGAGAATATGGCTTGATTTATCGGAAGACCGTAGGAAAGTTCCTGCTTAAGCACGATCAGTGTCACCCCTAGAGATGCAACAAGCCCTCTTGGGAACATTGACACCGAGAGAGAGAGAGAGAGAGAGATATTTCTGAGGTAGGTTCGGAGGATGATTACTATGTCCTCTCCAACGGGACCTGAAGGTAGCACTCTGGCCCAGCCTCTCCCTATCCCAACACTGACCATCCTACCGCCGTCCTCAGACACAGAGTCTTGGTCTCGATCCCCGAGCCCAAGACTGTCCCGCTCTCACCGCCACCACCGGCCCCATCGCAGCAGGACCCGAGCCAAGAAGAAGAGTGAGGAAGAGCAAGGCAGCTCCCCTAAGCGGCAATGGGAGAAAACACCGCAGATTGTAGTGGAGGAGGCCGGGCGCGGCAAGACTGCTTGGCAGCGGAGCCCCTCGCCTTCCCCCTCTCTTGGGGAAGAGTCGGCCCAGGACAGCCCCTCCCAGGACAGCCCCTCCCAGGACCTCTTACTGCCGCCATCTCGCTCCTGGTCGCGTAGCTTGTCCCCCAGCCGGCGCTCCCGCTGGTCCCTCAGGAGCCTGCTCAGCAGAGACTCCGACGGGGACAGCTGCAGGTTAGTGTACCATCTTTGTCCCAAGATACCTATAATCATAGGAGGAAGCTGGACCAAACCCCACTACACGTGAATAGAGTAAAAAATGCTAGCTTAGCTTACTACATGCCAAGACCCGACCCGAAGGATGATTATATGTCAGACAACCGCCAACAACTTTTCCCAACCGCCCCCACCCCTTCAGGTTTGGGCTTACTTACCTTGTCGCTACAGGAGCACTTAAGGATCAGGGGCGTAGAACAGGGCTTTCACAACATCAGTGTGTAGTGGTTACATGGAAGCTTATAGCTCTACGATAACCACAGGAGATTTGCATGCATGTCTAGTGGGAGCAGATTTGCCTGTAGCGACAGAATTAAATCGTAAAATGGTAGATTTACAGTTTCTCGAGTTTTGTAAAATGACCATGTCACCTATTTTGGAACATTATTAGTTGATTATCTGATGGTTAAAACTTTAAAACCAGAATATGTTGTTACAATTCTGCATAGTTTGTCATGTCAAAAAATCTCATCAGTGTGTGAATTAAATATTTATTATGAATATGATATTACATGTGCCAGACTAAATATTAGTCTATTCTTTTAACACACAGAGCATTAGACAAAATTACCTATTTTTATTTATCTCTCACACACACACACACCCACACACACACACACACTGTAAACATCAAAGCGATTGTGCTTTTGGAGCAGAAAAAAACAGAGCAGCCATAAGAAACTGGAGGTGGGATTTATGCACCACTCATCCTCACTGTAGAGCATGACATCACTTTGGGCCAATGAGAGAGGGTTCTTTGTCTGATGATGTCATGTAGGGCCAATTGGAGGATGTTGGTGATGGTGCTGCAGTGTGCTCTTGGTCCAGTCACAGCGCTAACAGAACAAACTGAGGGTGTTTCTCTCTTGGCTCCACATGAACAGCTGTGCCTTGTCTGCTTCATTTACCCACCAGTTTATTGACCTAGTTTGTTGGGCTTAATGAAACGTATTGTTTGGCCTTGGTTAGGATACATTTGGTTTTATACAGTCTGTGGATGTTTTTAAAGTAACATCTGTACTGAGTGAGTGAAAAATTAAGGGGGATGCTTAAGTCCACTATGACTGACTCTTGACACATTGATACAATTGTGTCATCTATGTATTTGTCATATTTTGCAGGTGCTCTGTCCCGGAGAACCAGAAAATCGCATGTTAAAAGCAAGATCCATGCTAAATTTGTCATTGCATATTAAACTATAAAATTAAATCTCTATTTAGCTTATAATGATATTTCAATGCAAGAGTCCATAGTGGCTTTACAATTATACCCCAATTGTCTACGGCTCAAGGTCTGACATCGGGTTTGTCTTTCAGTCAGTAAGTCTATTAGTTTGAGTCGAGAATTTGTGTCTGGGAATATGTGGGTTATGTTAAGTATCAAACGGAAACCCCCACGAACCGCAAAGATCTGATTCCTCAAACTGCTTTTGTTCATCAGCAGAAATAATGTACTAGAAATAGCCAGGTGTTTTCTGATGTGTTTTTTTTTATTATCATACATTAGTGCTCTTTGTCACTGTGCGTGGGATTGTAAGAGTGCTGATTCAGTGACATACTGTAATTTAAAAAAAATGTATTTCTAAAATTTACTAGCAGAAAGGATAATGAGGTGTGTGTGTGTGTGTGTGTGTGTGTATATAACAATTAAATATGTTGTGGTTTGCCCTGCTGTAGACCTGTTTTTTATTTTTATGGAAAGCAAAATGGTAGGTCATAAATAGGCTTATAGTTTTCAGGAATCTGAGTTAACTGGCCATTGTTTTCCCACAGGCAACAATCTTTCAAATCTTCATCGACCAGTTACGATTGAAACTAAAAGGCCTCCAGTTGATTACTGGATAAAACAGCTGTTCAAGTTCCCATTTAGTCCATTTTAAACATGGATCCACTTTACATTTTAATGCAAATTAATTAAACAGATGTCAACCCTACAAAAAGCAGGTGTAAAGCAGTTGATTACTAAAAAGTTTTCTATTTCCCAATCTGTGTTTTTGTGCTGCAGAAGAATGAATTTATGGCATAGAGACTGAAATTGTTATATTACCTCATTGCTATATCTTGCAAAACGGCTGACCAAACTACTGATATATGTCTCAACTATTCTCTTCAATACAAGCACACTTTGTATTGACACTGGAGGTAGCTCTTTGGGACAAGGCAATAGGGCTCATGGGAAAATGTCTTTACACCAGGAAACACCATTGCTTCCGCAAAACGTTTTTTTTATTTTTATTTATTGACCAGAGAGAGCAGAGTGGAGTTACTGCAGTTCTGTGCACATACACGTGCCACCTTACACACACACAACAGGATGTGTGCATATATGCAAACAAGACGGTGTGTTTTGCTCTTAAATTAGGAATTTATGACGACTGAGGCAACACACTAATTCTGCTTAGATATTGTAGGCGTATGCATGTATACACTACATAGGAAATCTGCTAATATTGTTGTTGTTAATAAGTGTGTAATTGTCTCCGTTTTATATAAGGTCTATATTAACAAGGCATCGGGTTGATTTTGGGCAATGCTACATGGCCAATAGTGATACTGATGTATGCAACTGATTCAGATAGCCTACTGGCAGGCTTCTCATACTTGCCTCTGCTGTCTGAGCTGATTATCTGTATGCAATGCCACACAAAGTAATGCTATTGTTTGTCTTGGCACAACATACTAGCATAGAACTATAAAATAGCGTATTATAACCATTGTTTTGATGGGCTCTATTAGTGATGTACTGCATTTGTTTAAACCTCTAAAGCAGAATGCTGCTAACCTGGTGGTTTTGGACTGTGGCAATGTTAAAATTGTGCAGAGTGTATATCTTAAATCATCCCTCTCTCAATTAGCCCAATGGCATTGATCTCCTGTTCTTGGCATCATCCTGTCTCATTGCCCTGTTTTGCATCTATTTTACCACTCTGGTTTAATTCCCCCATAAGGGAAATTATACACAACCCACAGGTTTTTGGTTTATATCAGAAAACAAAACACTTTATTGCTCTCTTCATCATGCCCACTTGGCCCGTGAACTGAGATTACAACTGTTGATGAACCTCAGAAAAGCAGATTACACGGGGCTGAATGGAGATAGCCAAACCCAGTGTGGATTATGATGGGCTCTTTAATCCAGTGTGTGGTCACTGGTCGGAGAGATCCAGGGGGGCTAAATTGGGTGGGCCTACGATAGACTGCATTAGCGATCTACTAAAACTACAAGTTGTTAATTAGCTGGACGTGTACGCCTACTCCTTGGAAGGGGCTGGGGCTGGTCAATTATTTGTACTGAAGATGTTACTTTCCTCTGTTCTAACTGAACTGCAATTTTGTTAGAATGTCATAGACGTCTTCAGATTGGTAGCTTTTTGGTTTTCGTCTAGCGTTGTAGTCGTATCTTTATCGCTGTTCCGCAGTTCACTCACTTTGAGAGCAAGGTCTATCTGTCCTACTGAGCCGCCTCCCCCCTCCCCTTCTCTCGCTGTGTTCAGTGCAACGGGGATTACGGAAAGGCGCAGCAACTGTAGCTTGTTACAGGGTCCTAGAAACGGAACGGGGGCTGCGGTCCGGTAGAGGGCTGCGAGGTGAAAGCCGTCCGTTAGGATGGGGAAGTAGAAAGGATCTCGGAATGGTGAATACGTCCAAATTCGGGAAACGCTGTGGGTTTGATTGACAGAGAAGCGAGGCAGAAGAGCGGCCCGGATACACTGTAACGTCTGCTGGCTCTGTAAACCGCACACAGACGTGGTGCCATATTTATACGGTAGCAACGTGTGGACATCACGTTAATTCCAAAAACCTCATGACATGTTCGAGTAAGTGGTTTTATATATGGATGCAATTACAGGGTTGGGATCTGTGTAATGGTGTCTGCAGCGAGAATATCCATTGTTTTATACGCTGTCCATTCGTGGGTGCATTTCGCGTGGTCAGACGAAACAGCCTTTATAGGCTATATCCCACTGGGAATATGGGTGGGACATTATTTTCTATAGAGGACGAATGCGAGTGTTTGTTTTGTCTTAGACTACTGTCTATCTAGTTCTTAAAGCTGTTCAATTAACCACGTTATTCTATAAATGCACTAAACCTATGTCTAAATCACAATGACCGTTAAGAAAATAGGAATGCATGCTCTAGCAACGCTCCCTTTAGCCCTTCTATTGCGGCCGCTGAAGGATTAAGACCGGTTTGTAAACACCTAGGCTACTGGCATACATTCACACGAGTACGCGCGTGATTACGCGACTGTATACCAGCCATGATCGGCCGAATGACCAACACAACAAGCATGGGATTATATTCACTAGTCGTTGCAAGATAGATAAATATCCTACATTTGCCATAATTTGAGATGACATAGCGGGACCAGAGTAGATTACATGACGTGCAACGCTTTTCCTTTCGGAAACAACAAATCTACGGTAGTCTAGTTTTAGCCAATGTTTTCAATTTCCATATTGAGATTGACAGATCACAGCCGCGAGTTATTCCAACAGTCAGCGGCGTCGCCTTGGAGATGCTGATATTTACTCGTGGTACTCGTCTCCTAACTCCAGTCACCAGGGCAACTGCAGCCTGGTTGGATTCTGGCAGCTTTGAGAGATTTCAGTTGAGTGTGGAAGAGGAGAGATGAAAACAATGGAATGTGTAAACGGATAAACATTTTGCTGGAAAAGAATAACATGAGTGAGTGTTAAACTACCAGACTACTAATTATAAGTGCATTAGGCAGATTGATTTAGCGTGATTAGCCTCTGAATTATTGTTCTAAAAGCAGGTCTTTTACTTTGTATGCATTTTCAAAATGTATATGGCACCAGATTCCTGATTTGTAATCTTCAAATTGACAGTGACAAATAGGCTCACACACACACAACAGTGTGTGTGTGTGACAAATAAGCTTATCATTATACTGACTGACAAGTCATTTGATTTTACTTTTTAAGTTGTTATTTGCAACCAAGGCAATGTGGGTTGGGGCATAAATATCAGAATAGGCTCGAGATCAAATATGAGATGTGCATGTTTTGGCAGCACTACAGGATGTGATTTCCGAATAAACATGTTAACGTTATTGGCATCAAAACATTTCCCCACCTGTTTGCTGCATTTTCTAACAGCAGATTTAAATGGTTTGACTTTGTCTGCTGTTTGCATCTGCCTCAGGGCCTGGACGGCAGTGTATCGGGTTCTCTTTATTTAGTTCAATCTAAAAGAGCTGAATCGGCACACATGCAAGCTCCCTATAACTTGCTATGGTCTTTTTATTGAAGCGCACGGAAAGAGTGTTGAATGTTGCATGTCTAGTACATGCATCTGTTCTAAAACAATTACATTGCTGCATTGAGTTCCAAAACCAAAGAAACTGTACATTTTTTTTTATTGTTTTTATTTTAATTCAGATTGGCTAGAGACGTAAAAACGGCAAGACTTTGGTATAAGCTATACTAAACAAAAGTTGATGACACCAGCCACCCTATTGCGTGGCCTGACCTGTTTTTTAAATGGTACTTTTGAGATGCGGTTGTGGGCAAATGGGAAAACACCTTCAGGATTCTGCATGGCCAAGCAAAGCAGCACAGGCCCTATGGAGCTAACCTCAGTAATGGAATATGAATGAGTTTTCACTATTGCCCCCCTACCTAACCCCTCCCTCTCTCCTCTCCGATCTCTCTTCAGTACGGCCAGTAACTCTCCACGCAGCACCCCTGGCAGCTCTCCCTCCCTGCGGCGCAGGGTTCTGGGGGGCAGTAGGGCCAGTGAGAGTGAGGGAGGAGGGGAGAAAAGTGGGGCTGGTTTAGGAGGCGGGGGCTCTGACAGCCCCCTGCCCTCTGTCCCCTCTGCCTCCTCCCTCAGCTCAGCGTACCCGCTTGCCTCCCGCCATTTCAGCCGCAATGCCAAGGTAACAGGCCACACAGATGCACAACAATAATATGGGTCAAGCGAGGCACAAATGGGGTGGGGGGGACAATGTAATTATTCAATTAGAATAGGTAAAACACAATCTATAATGCAAAATAAATTAGAAACAGCTAAAGTAGAATTACATAATAACTAATTGCTGTTAACAGTAAAATGTACAAGTGGCATGAAGCAGTTCTGTTTTTATTATTTGTCTACTGGGGGCAAAGCTATGCAAAAGTACCATGGCATCGTGCACACACAGCAACAGTGACGGATGGGCATGTGTTTCATCCAGTTGTATGCTTTTTAATTTATATCACTGTGGCGGTTCATCTCAGAATAAGTTTTAAAATGTTTACTAGTTTAATATTTACTTCTTACTTAATACTGAAATCAATCACACGCTCTTGAAGTTTGATTTTGTATTGCTAAATGTGTGTTAGTGCTACACCACAGTATCTTCATGGCCTATTTTCTTCATATGGGTGACATTTTCTAGCCACAGTGCAGCATGTTATCTTCCAAAGGCCTTTATTGAAGGCTTATTTTTCTGTGTGTAACAGCTGTTTATAACTCTTGTAAAATGGAGAGGGGTGGACACGTTTGATAGCTCGTGAAAACTGCCCCTGTCCCTAATTAAATGAAACCTACCCAGCCTATGGACCGGGCTCTCAGAATCACAATGCCTTTTTACGCTAATACATTTTCCCATGGATAGCATGTTTTTAAGCATATTGGCTTTAACCATTAGTGCTAGTACCCCCTGTAGCAACCGCTGTTTTTTATTCTTGAGTACTGTTTGTCTCTTAATATACTGTTCTTTTCCTTGCAGAAAATGCAGAGCTGGTACAATGTAAGTATACCTTAAGAACCCCTTATTTGGTGTTTCCACTCCAGAGCACTTTAGTTTGCTGATAGCACGCCTTTCCTAGGTGGCGGAAGGCTAAAATGTGAAACTTGGAACAAATGGTGCTGAAAACAGGGCTCTTGTCTGCTCCAACCCCCTATTTTATTTGTTGTGTAGGACTTTTTTCAATTTAGCCTGTAAATATGCCACAACTCCATGCAGTCCTGTTCCAAAGTCTATTCATCTGTTTGATATAACATAGCTAATTCTCTCTGGTGTATACCACATGCATATAGACAGCTAGAATACCAAGGTGTTAGTTTTCTCTCCTTCTCTTTTTAGGTTCTCAGTCCTACATACAAACAGCGGAACGAGGATTTCCGCAAACTCTTCAAGAAACTGCCTGATACAGAGCGGCTCATTGTGGGTGAGTCCAGTAAACAAGTGGACATGAATATTATGTGTGAGTGACTTGTTCCCGGGCGAGGTTTCTTTGACATTAAAGAAGTTGGGCGTAGCCTAACAACAGGAATATAAGTAATAATAACAGAGGAACAGTTTGATGAATCTTATAATACAAACATTTGTACTTCTTTCATGTCATTATTGAACACATGATGTAAATGTAGACTAGATTTTTTTTTTGCTGTTGCAGCACATATTGCCACAAGCGGCTGATCACACCCGTGCAACTGTTGGGAAGTAAATATATTTTTTTCTGTAGCACCACATATTTCCTCAAGTGCACGAATGGCACACTGTATTTTAGTCATGTGACTGCAGTTTAATATGGGCAAGTTCTGCCTGGTCAGACCTCTGTTCACTTTCAAACAACAGTTAATTAGTTATCTTCCTATTTGCTGATACAGTTTGGGAGTCATTGTTCCCGTCAATGATTACAAGCCTCCTAGGTGCTGATGCAAGCAAAACAGCCCCAAACTGTGGCGAGGATTGCGTTTATAAATAAATATTGTAGGTTAAGGGACAGTCTCCGTTGTTACTCCACTCGCATCTGACGCTGGTTGAAACCCAGTAGACTGAGAATTGTTAAGATTCTACCTGTAAATCTGGTAAATCATTACCAGTATATACTGTGACCAACGTCATAGACACTGAGATACAGTGGAACCCAGTGGTGGGTTAATTAAGCTTTTTCAATAAATACAAAAAATAGGAAAATGTCAAAATTAATTAGTTTATTCCTGGTCCAAGGCTGTTTTTGTCAAAACAACCCATGTTTTATTACTTGCTTCATGCTGTTTTGGCCATTTTATTTATACTCTGTGTAAACTGTGGTCTTTTCGAAGCCCTTTGAGACTATAAAAGCTACCGATGTCCATACAAATTGTCTATACAGAAGCTATGGCTCTCTCAGGTTTTCCTTTCCCTCCTGCTTTCACCAGACTACTCGTGTGCGCTGCAGAAGGACATCCTGCTTCAGGGACGCCTCTATCTGTCTGAAAACTTTCTGTGCTTCTACAGCAATATCTTCCGCTGGGAAACTACCGTATGTCACAATCGGCGTATAAGCACACACATTGGTTATTGACCCAGTTTGATATCGCATGTTTAATCAGATATGGACTCCTCTTAGTGCACTCATTTGATATGCAATAAAGATTAAACACAGCAAACTTTGTTACTTTGCCAGATCACCATCCTGCTTAAAGATGTGACGTCTTTGACGAAGGAGAAGACTGCCAAGCTCATCCCCAACGCCATCCAGATCAGCACTGACCACGACAAGGTTAGACAGCTCAGCAGATTGTCTCTACCTAAGGCCAAGCCAAATTGCGTCTTGAGCCCATAATTCATAGATTCATAGTGTAATAAAACGCTCCATTAGCTAAGAATAATGTAACTGAAAAAAAAGGTGCCAGTGAATAAAACAGATTTGCACATTGCGCTTACGTTTCCCAGCTGTCACAATCAAAGCTAACTGTTAGCTATGTGCTCCTGTCAGATTACATTTAATGGGGTGTGTATTTATTGGCCCGAGAGTGCTAGGTGGAGTTACCGTAGGTAGCCCTACACATGCACACCAGTTTTGCAGGGCTCTTAAACTCGGGATTCCAGGACAACTTGAAGCAAAACATAAATTCTGTTCTTGTATTATTATTTAAGGAACAGTGGAAGTCAATGACAGATAAAAAGGCGCAAACGGTGGATTTTTTTTTTAGAGTCAGCGTACGGACCTAAATTGAAACAGGGAAGCTAGAGTTGATGGTTGAACACAAGTTCAATTCCGCTTTAAGATTTGTTAGATCACTTGGTCTTGCTGGTGAAGCATTTATGTAATGAACTGAAACCCCTTTGACCCCCATCCCCCAGAGAGGACAACCGCCTGCAAAGTCCACTGACACATTTCCTTTTTAAAAATTTTTCTCCTTGTCTCCCCTTCCTCCCTTTTTCTTCATTCCGCTCCTTCACGGCCTCAGCACTTCTTCACATCTTTCGGCGCGAGGGATCGCAGCTACATGATGGTTTTCCGACTGTGGCAAAACGCACTGCTGGACAAGGTACACACACACACACACACACACACACACACACACACACACAGAGCCTCAGATCCTCTGCCTCATGTGACAGTGCCTGTAGTTAGTCTCACAGGAGATGGCCAGAAAGAGTATTGGGATATAAAACGTACATGCATTGGAAGAATTGGTTTAGTGTTTTTTTTTTTTTTTTTTTTTTTTTTTGGGGGAAGAGGCTGTAATAGCTCAGAGATGTTGTCAGACCCCAGCACGTGCACATTAAGAGTGGTACATACTGTAACTGTGAAAAGGGACACTATGTACTGTCGGCGGCGGTTCTCAAAGCCGGTCCACTTGCTGGTTTATTATTGTAGTCCTTATTTATGTCAGGTCAATGTATTTACCTACCTTTTTATATGGTGTCTC
Organism: Percopsis transmontana; assembly: GCA_025447815.1. Classification (NCBI taxonomy): domain Eukaryota; kingdom Metazoa; phylum Chordata; class Actinopteri; order Percopsiformes; family Percopsidae; genus Percopsis; species Percopsis transmontana. The sequence continues at coordinate 29,212 of JAOEHI010013418.1, forward strand.
CGCCTGTCCCTGTTTCAAGGACAAAATGAAATCCTGCTAGAAGTGAACCAGTTTTGTGGACCACTGCAATATAATCCCAAACACATGACATTAGGTTTAGTTGTTTTACTATCAGAATAGAGGTTTCTGATAGTAAAACATTAAAGCAAGGCATTCGCTGGGCAAGCATAAGTGTTGCATTTAAGAAATTCATTGTTTTGTTTATCTCTCCCAGACTCTTTCCCCTAAGGAACTGTGGCATATCGTACACCAGTGTTACGGCACTGAACTAGGCCTCACTAGTGAAGACGATGACTACGTCTCCCCCACCGCCGAACATATGAACGGCTTACTGTGAGTGTGTTTGTGTGTGTGTATACTTGGAACTCGTGCCAAACAACAACATTTCATTAGATGATAGCAGTGTGGTACCTTGGAAGACTAGAACTTTCTCCTGTGCCTGATGTTGTTCTCCACTAAGTGCTATTGATTGTTCAGTTAGAAGTGACTGCTCGGCTCAATTCATCATGGTGTTTCACTGTCTGATTCATTTAGAATAATAGACATGTTGTTATGGCAATTATCTTTTCTCTTCACTGTATACTGTAATGGACTGTATTTTTCTTTATTATTTCTACCCTCCCCAGGCCTGGGGACGAGTCCGTCATGGTAACAGACCTACTGGACCTCAGCCTGGTATCGGCCCCCCCTGTGGGCAGCTCTGTCCCGGCCCTGGTACCCTGCGGCTCCTCCACCAGCCTGTCGGGCTCCTCTCCCCCGCCCTCTGCCTCCTGCCTGCCCGTGGACGTGCCCTCCTCCTCCTCCTCGATGGGCCGGAGAGCCAGCGCCGACCCCGCAGACCCCAGCCCCCTGCCCTCCAGCGCCCCGCACACCGTCTCGGCCCCGGTCTCGGCTGCCACCTCTTTTGTGAGTTAACGGCCCCTGGCTCTCCCTTGATTCCGATTTTGGAAACGGGAGAAAACAGCAGCTGTGTAAACCTAACGTGAAACGTTTGATTTCAGTTGCTCAGCTCAGTCCCATTGTAATGCTACACGTGCGTTTACAAACACGCAGCCCAAGTAGGTATCAGCAACGCTACGGTAATATGGAAAGATTGATGTGTGAAAGTTGTTTGGGATCAGAACATATTAGACATGCATGATAAGAATGCAGACAGACACAGATGTGTTCAGTGTCTGTTGATTTGAATCCAGCTGCAGATTAGATATACAGCCAGGGAGTCAAGTGGCGGTCAGGCCTGCCTAGATTTCATCTCTCCAAGTCATATGACAGTGGTGTGATTTCCTTAGCAACCGCCCGGTAACTATTCTTTTGGCTCTCCCGCTGCCTTAGAATCTGGAAGAGGGTGGAGACAGCCTATTGGAGTCTGCCAATCACATGCTACCCCCTACGGCCACAAGCCTGGGAAACCTCTCCTCTTTGGATATCACGAATGACGAGGAGCTGCCCACTGACCCCAGCGACTCCTCTGACACTCAGGAAGAGAGTGAGTGTGCTCGGGCCGTCTGGGCTATCCACTGTTTCAAGCTACTTAACCTAAATGCATGCTGTTTCTTTGTTTGTAAAAGAGCAGGCAAACCACTGGGACAGAATCCACTCTTGGAAATATTGGTGGTCCCAGTTGTAATTTCAAACCATTTCTTCTATGAATTCAAATGGCGCTTGATTTATGGCTGATATGATGGTAGGGAACATTAAAGGGACACTCCTTAATGGTTCCCTCAAAACCCCCATCATTTCCTACCAGCAGTTTATTTTCTGAAGCAGAACTGTGCACGCAATGTGGCTTTAGGGGAAAGGGTAGAAAACATGTTGGTCTGACTGACGGGGGGTGGGTAGAGAAGAGTGCCGGCCCTTCAGCACTGAGGTGTGGAAAGGGCATGCACTTCCAACTAAAAAAACAACACGCCAACGTGTTAGCTTTTATAACATTTTTAGTTTGTTTATTTTTAGAACAAACATTACATTTTATCGTAAAACAAAATAAAGTCTTTCTTATTCTAGCAACCATTTTCCTTTTAACTGACCTGACAAAACAGGGCTACTGTAAAAGTAGATTACTGCTCCATATATA
>JAOEHI010013428.1:0-31281 GCA_025447815.1 Percopsis transmontana
ATTTGAGTACAGTGAACTCATTGTCATTTTATACAATGCTGAATTGGTACTAAGGGGCCCAAAGTGTGCCAAGAAAATATCCCGCACACCATTACACCAACACCACCAGCCTGAACCTTTGATACAAAGCAGGATGGATCCATGCTGCCATGTTGTTTACCCCAAATTCTGACCCTACCATCTGAATGTCGCAGCAGAAATCAAGACTCATGAGACCAGGCAACGTTTTTACAATCTTCAATTTTGGTGTGCCCGTGTTAATTGTTGCCTCAGTTTCCTGTTCTTAGCTGACAGGAGTGGCACCCGGTGTGGTCTTCTGCTGCTGTAGCCCATCTGCTTCAATGTTCGATGTGTTGTGCATTCAGAGATGCTCTTCTGCATACCTTGGTTGTAACAAGTGGTTATTTGAGTTACTGTTGCCTTTCTATCGGCTCAAACCAGTCTGGCCATTCTCCTCTGACCTCTGTCATCAACAAAGCATTTTTGCCCAGAGAACTGCTGCTCACTGGATACTCAAACCAGACCGTCTGGCACCAACAACTGTGCCACATTCAAAGTCACTTAAATCACCTTTCTTCCCCCATTCCGAACTTCAGCAGATCGTTTTGACCATGTCTACATGCCCAAAGGCATAGAGTTGCTCCCACGTGATTGGTTGATTAGAGCAATTGAAAAGGTGTATCTAATGAAGTGGCCGGTGAGTGTATATGCCAATGCACTAAAAGTATGCAGCCAAATTAGTGCTTAGCTCACCTCTCTAAAATGTTTCAAAATGTAAAAATTCTCCTGTCAAATAATTTTCCTAATTATTCAATGTTTTGTTAGGTTTTAGTTGGTGTTTTCAGAACAAGATACATGCTTTAAAAGGGATGCCCTAAGCAACACGTGGTTTAATGCAGGGAGGCGTAGTTTGACCTAACCTTGTGCCTCACCCCACCTGCTGACTACTGCCAATATTCTCCTCGTTGTTCAATAACTTTCTTTCAAATTTTACCTTCAAGTGCTCAGGAATAAGGTTAGTGGCACTAAAAGTTTGTGCATATTACGCATTACAGCCTCATCATTAAATGAGATTACACTTCTCATTTTCCCATTTTGACATTATGACATTTATTGTAATTGTACAGAAAACAAAATGGTCAATCCACTCATTTACTTTCTGTTTTCTACAAATGGGTTGGATTTAGTAGCTGGAATACATAGGCTGTGTGATTTCAGATGCGATTTTTATGTTCCTAACAAGTTGTGGTTTCACCTTCATGTCAGTGCTTGAATTAGAAAAGTGTTTTTTTAAAAGTAGGATACATTACAGCAATTATGTGTTGCCTAAACGCCATTCTGGAGGTCATCTGGCCTGACGCTGGTTTGTTAGCTGCTGATGGTGAGATGCATGACCTTTGTTCTACTTTACAGACCCCCCCCCCACGACTCTTTACTGTTCACACACATGATTGAGGGTCATTCTGTCCAAGGTCACTATCTGACTGACTAACTAAAGCCAGGGTGAAGGTGGGACTAAATGGGCTTGTGTTGCAGTGTTATGGCAGATATGGGGTGAAAGGGGACACTATAGACATGTGAGGCGAAGCATCACAAACGCTGTGTAACAACGAAGCATTGATAACCAGCACCCCCATCCCCCCCTAACCAGTTATTGGTGGCTTGCTGCCCTGCCTGTAACATTGAGTATTCATCCACAATGAGTCAGTCACTTAATGAGGAGCTTTTTACTGTGTAGTGTCTTATTTAACATCCTAATGGAGATAGATGGGTAGATAGATATTGAGCGTATTCAGCTTTTTTATTGTGTAACCAGGTAATTTATACCTGTTTAGCTAAATTAGACCTAATTTAGACAGTAAATTAGACCTAATTTACACAGTTTGGGTCATATTTACATAGGGCATAGTGTATTATTTGTAAAGCTGTTGAATTATCAATGAGGTATTGGCAGCTAAACACCATCCATTTACCTTGTGAGGCAGCTGGATTTGTGAGATCACAATCCCGCGAGAATCCATCTTCCCAGGCTTCAAGTTCATGCGCTTGTGGCCGAACCACCAGTCGTTCGGACTAATCAGTGTCCTATGAGGAACTACTGACAGCTACGGTCGTGGTTTAGGTCTGACATTAGCCCATGATAGACGGTGATAAACAGATGGTTCATCCAATGACCTGCCAAGTATTTTTTGAAAGTGCCTGCCCTTTTCCAAACAGTTTCAAGGATCATTTCTCAGATGGTTCTGTGTAACAAACTATTTGGCACGTCAGGTTAACCATCCATAGCAGTGACCTTGCATGCTAGACATTATGGCTAAATGACTCGAGAAATACAAATGTCAGTAGGCATACATTCTGTAGGCCAAGGGTTATGGTTAGTTGCTTCACAAGACCATCCTGATGTCCCCAGACCCATCTGGATCAAGTTCAGTTGTTCCATAGATTACGACAGCAAGAAGTACCTGTATTTGAAAATGTCCTGCTAATCACTTTTATTTTGGCAACGCCTCTACCAGAAAGCTTGTGCTCTTGTGCTAGCAAGGCTATATTTTCAGAGCCATTTCTTTATGCTAAATTTGAGAATAATTGTATTTATTTTTCTTTAGAATTTCTTGCTCCAAGTGGATTTTGTATCAGAAAATATAATTCCAGTTAAGAGCAAATTCAGTCTCAGGCTTGTAACCTGATGGCGTACTTAATTGTACACTATGTACTTATATGAACATGGACTGTTGTTGCGGGATGCCAGTTCCTTGTGTGATGCACGCGAGAAAGGTGCTGTGTGTGTTTCTGTGAAGTTATCTGGCTCAAATCCAGTGGACAGGTTTCCATGTATGTAAAATTAAAGTTCTACAGTCTATTGTGAGTATGCTGATGGTTGGCAGCTGTTGTAGGACTAAGGTTAGTGTGTTTACCAAGTGGTAATCCTTCATTGCAAAGGCATTAATATGGTTCATTAGATCAGAGTTTTTAGTGGATTTACAACACATTAGATGACTATCTGATCTGTATCATCTCAAGTACAGCCTTACTTGACTTGCAAAATAGTTGCTTGCCACCACACTGCCCTGTATTGTCTAGGCCAAGTTTAAGGCAAAGTGCAATGCCTTTTTGTCTCTGTTGAAACATGTCATAGTCACTTTTTCGCAACTTTGCTTTGTAAAATGAGTTCTGTATGCCGCGACCCATCCTACTTCTTCTTCCCCCCCCAATGTCTTCTGTTTGCTGGGAAGTGGGGTGACTGGCACGAAAGCTCTACCATTGGCTTGTCATCTGTTCCGGCCAAGTATGGAGATAGGGGTGGGGGTGTTTGCCTCTACTCTCAGTTAACCATGTGACACCCACGGCATGTCTTTTCTCTTATTGACAGCTGACACAAACGCACACATTTGCACTAGCTTCTGTTTGCCTTGAAATACTGTATGCACATTTGTACTTATTACTTACTTCACATTACAATTATATTATTTAATAATTTCACTTACAGACTCTGCATATTGAAATGTGGTTAGATGACAACTGATTACAGTATAACAGTCAAATAAGATAAGATAATCTTATGATCACCACTTTCACACCATCTTTTGACTGGTTGGTGATTTCAAAAACAAATTCCTAACATTTGATATTCTCTAAAAAGCTATGTCAACACTACCGAGTTATTATTGTATATCTCTTTAAGAGCATAGTTGTTACTTGAAGATAGCACTTCAATAATATTAGTTTATGTCTGCATATTTACAAAATGTGTTTATTTTTGTCTGTATGTTTCAGTAAATATAAGCACTGCTACCTATGCACTATTAAGTGTGGAAACATTCTTGTGGAAATAGGCAGGCCAGAAAAGTGTTTACAGTATTCATGTGTTGGTTAGCTACACTAGTTCATACATGTTGGCTTGTCTGCTGCTGTATAGTAGCTCATGTGAAGTTTCTATTTATATTTTTATAGATTACTTTATTTATACATCATAAAATGGACCAGTACAAAAAAGCTGAAAAAGCTGTCGCCATGTGTGTTTGAACGTGTCTGCTTCATGTATTGTGCTCCAATGACGGCTCTAAGAGTCACTGCCTCGTGTGTCTATGTTTCTGTTTAGAGGGGGTGGGGTTCTGCTATTCATAGTTGCATGAGCCTTGTAGGTTTATTAGAGGTCAGTTCAAAACCCCATCCAGTAGAAACTGCTGCTCTGAAGGACCTTACCAATACCATTTACCTTTTGAGAGTTTCTATTTTTCAACAGCTATACCTTCTTCATTATTGTAAGTATGTGTTGTGCATATATCTGATCTTTAATCAATGAGGACCTTAGGTAGTAAATCCATTGGCTGGTAGCTGATAATGATTTGTGAAGTCATATTGACATCTACCTCTGGCTTTTTGATGAAGGGGATACATTTGCAGAAGTTTGGCTTGTACATTTGTAATCACATTTATCGTTCATCGTTCATTTTTTTGTTTAGGTTTTCATTTATCCAATTTATCCCGTCTCAACACTTGTACTCAAAAATGACTAAAATGACTACAAACCTGTTTGCCAGCTTTTTTGCAGAACTTTGTCCTAGTTGGCACCAAGCCCATTTATCATGGGCTTGATGGTAATAATAGAAGTAGGTGAGAAGTCAGTTGTAAGAACCTTCTGGGGGTGTGTACAACTATTTTTCCATATGACCGTTATCACAAGCCTTTGAGGTCATACAGTATGAGTTGGACATGTATTTCATACATTATGAAAGCATGCAGCCATGAAAAAAAGAATATGACTTAATGCTAACGAATGCTAAGATGACTGTTGATGTAGCATGGCTTTGCAAATTCTGATGTCTGTATCAGCATGTGCTGTATTGTTCGTAGGACAGTGACAGCGGCTAGCTTATAGACTCAGCTGCTTTGCATTTCACGTTTAAAGTGGACTATGAAGTCAAATTATCCTATGCTCAAGATCTTATTTACACACAAATATCGTGTAACAAATATGAGGGTGTGATTTCTAGATTGTGGGCCTGCTGTACTGCCTGACTTCTGGCAGGAGGTGAACCATTATCCATACTACCAACCAAATCATGTTTTGGAAACCAAAGAGACTAACAACAAACAGCTAACTGATCTCAAATTAGGTGTTTATACAAGAAAAGGGACAGTTATCCTGTAACTGCTACTACTGAATTTTGTCCCACATTTAAAGATGTTAGACAGACAACTCGAAGAAAGGAGATTCCCGTGGTCTAACTCACAGAAATGTCCTAGTGTTATTATATTACCATTGAGACTTGAGGACTGAACTTGTTTGGCAAGTGCTACAGTGTCATATTTCCTACCACAGTCATATGTGCTATACAAGTGCATGTCCACTGAATAGAACAACACACCCTCTGTGTGTTTGTGGTAAGAGCAATTAGTGAAACTCTTCAATATCTCTAGTATACTGCATGTGAAAGTTGTGTTGTAGACTCAAGGTTTCCTTGGTGATGGTTATGTCATTTGAACTTAATTACTACTGTGTTTTATACAGACAACAGAGTCTAAAACGAAGGCGTAGTTGTAGAAACACAAACTGAGGCACACTCCTTGTTTGTGTTTCTACCGGGGGGTGCGATAGAGAAGATGTGCGGCACTCAATTGAGTTTCAAACTAAAATAATACTGGCTTCAGTCAAAAGGGTAATCCCAACAAAAAATTGAGGAGTGTACCTTTTTTGAAGACTTGAAATGCATGGCAAACTTTCTTTGTTTTTGGTCAGTGCAGGGAAGCCATGCAGGCTCAGGAAGTCCTGAGACAGCTGCGGATTCCAGAGTTCGATGACTTTCGTCAGTATGTGCGCAGCTTGCCCACCAACACTCTTATGGGCATGGGTGCCTTTGCTGCCCTCACCACGTATTGGTACGCCACCAGGCCCAAAGCTCTCAAGCCACCATGTGACCTGTCTATGCAGTCCATGGAAATACCAGTAGGTTGTCACTCTTGTTTTAAAATGGTCACACTGCATCAGTCAAAACAGGAATAATTTAACACTTTTCCAATGATCATTTTTGTATCTTTCAATATTTCCATGAACGTGGACACAAGGGATAAGTGGTTAAGTATGGAGATAGACAACTGATCCCCTGTTCACATTTATTTACTACTTTGACACAAATCATTATGAACCCCCCCCCCCCACAGGGTGGAGAATATGCACGGCGATCAGTACTAAATGACAGCCTCATGACATGCTTTTATGAAGACGCACAGACCATGTATGAGGTCTTCCAAAGAGGCCTAAGGGTATCAAGTAAGTGCACTGTTTTATAGGCAACTTGACATTCGCCGAAGGCTTCAATGCACTGCTTGAAAATTTTAATGTTATTGAATGCTGTTTTTTTCACATTGGCTTTACAGATGATGGTCCTTGTTTGGGATCAAGGAAACCAAACAAACCCTATACATGGCAGTCATATAAAGAGGTGAGTGCTTGCATCAGTCTAATGTTTTGTTAACTATTAAAAACTTACAAATATGCAGTACACTGATTTTATTTTTCTCTCTCTTTTACATAGGTGTCTGACAGAGCAGAACACTTAGGGTCTGCCCTCCTCCACAGAGGACACTCTCAAACTGGAGACAAGTTTATTGGCATCTTTGCCCAGAACAGGCCAGAGGTAAGACTGATAAGGGGCTACTTTCTTGTGTTTGGTGTGTGTTTTTATGTTCCCATCCTTTGACCAGAAATAATGTTGTTCAATTAAACTCCTTGATAGTGGTACTGTTAGGTCACTGTTAATTCTGCCAAAATGACAAAAAGTAAAAATATCTCAACTTAGATCTTTCGTAGTCTGTATCCAATCCCCATGAGTCGCCATCATGCACACCATGCAGCTATAGGCTGTAAGCTCCCCAGCCTCCTAATTGTTTTGAGGAAAGCTGTACCTTTTAATGAACAAACATAAATAAACATTAAACATTTTGATCTTGGTTGTGATGGCAATGGTTTCCTCCCTTACAGTGGACCATTTCAGAGCTGGCTTGCTACACATACTCGCTTGTGGCTGTTCCACTTTATGATACACTCGGCCAGGAGGCAATTGGCTACATCATTGACAGAGGTACCCACACAGCCTGTTCTTTTACCATGCTAAGCATTTCCTATGATTATTCCAGTGATGAGAGAACATTAAATACATTTTGCACCTTGTTCTTTCAGCCACCATCTCATCTGTGATCTGTGATGTGCCTGAAAAGGCTAAGCTGATTCTGGACTGTGTCAGAGGAAAGGAACATGCAGTGAAGACCATTGTCCTGATGGAAGCCTTTGACAGTGACTTGGTAACCCAGGGACAGAAGTGTGGCATTGAGATCCTTAGCTTGAATGAAATGGAGGTGAGAGATTTGTTTCTGCATAAACATTGAAATGCTGCACTGATAAACAGTTAGTCTTAGAATCCATGTGTTCATTAGCAAGGTTCAGCAGAAGCTAGTGGGTCATTTTTGTAATTGCTTATCAGTTTTTTACCACCTGGAGGCATGCTTGAAGATTTCTCAGGAGTCAGTAAACTTCACCCACACACGGCCTCACTGCATGAAAAATCTTTGTGTTTGCAGGCACTTGGTAAAGCCAACCTTCAAACACCAGTGGTAAGTAGGACCAGTAAAATAAAAGGAAGGTTGCTTATGGGTTGGAGCGTTAACTGGAATTTAGCTTGTGGTCTCTCAAGATACTGTGGCCTATAAATGACCCTGTACAATTACTCTGTTCCTCCATTATGCATTAGTACTGACCTTAAATACCCCACTACTGTAGCTAATGTTTATTATGGGGTCGCACTTATCTCCTACAGCCCCCTAAACCTGAGGACCTTGCTCTCATCTGCTTTACCTCTGGAACGACAGGTACATGTATTGAATATCTTTAAAGGTACACTCTTTGATTTGTGTTCAGAAGTGTCCTTGTGGTTGAAGCCACGTTGTTTGTTTTGGAATTCTGAGAGTGCTTGACTCACCTGCAAGCTAGTCTCTGCCCCACGTGCCCATTCATGCACAGTTAAGTTTTAAACCAACTGTGCACTGTAACGCATTCGAGTAGGGTACCTTTATCCTAAGAAATGCTGTACATATGTCACTAAAGCATACCCACTGTGTTTTTTGGCAGGAAACCCAAAGGGTGCAATGCTTACCCATGAAAATGTTATCTCCAACACTGCAGCGTTCATTAGAATGACAGAGGTACAGTAAACAGAAACGGTACAAACTCAAAAAAACACATTTAACAAAAGTCAGATTGAATTTCACACCTCGATTTAGATTTAATTAAGCCCTCCAATTTATAGCTTCCTTACCTCGATATAAACCCACACACTGGCCTTCTGCATTAAATAATTGGTCTTGCTATGTGATGAACTAGGGAAAAAAATTATATATACAGTATATATACACGCACACAATTTTCCAATTCTTCTTTTTCTTTTTCTTTCTTCTTTTCGTTTAAAAAGCTTGAAGTCTCTGCTTTTAATATGCATTCTCAAGTTACTTCAGCCTAGAAACGTTCAAATTCTATATAATTTAAGTTATGTTTCCATTCCCAGTTAAAAATTGATTTATGTAGAGGAAGCTTGATAAGAGGATTAAACAAAAGTTCAGTATCGCAAAAAAATTATTCCGTAAAGAACTGAACACTGGAGTGATTTCATTCTTACTTGGAAAACCTGCTTTTGAAACTCTGTTCATTTCAGTTGAAGAAGATTGATTGAATTAAATAAGTTGTCATATATCGTTTGCCCATTAAACTTTATTATTGCTAATTATTCATGACTTGAGCCTGGTCACTTTTCATGTTCCTCCTCTCTCTGTTTTTGTGTTTGTCCTTTGTCCTGTTTATGGAAAACAGAGTACATTCTTTACCAACAATAAAGATGTGCTCATCTCCTTCCTACCTTTGGCCCATATGTTTGAGAGGGTAGTAGAGGTATGCATGCTTGACCCGTGTGTGTGTGCATGTTTTTGTGTCTCCCGCAGATGCATTGCATGCTGAACCTTGATGATATTCATGTGTCCTATCTTCCCCTAGCGCACATGTTTGAGAGAGTTGTAGAGGTATGTATTAAATAGGGATTGTCCTGAAATGTGAAAGGTGTGGCATTATGTTCCAAGACATTTTTAACAATCTATTACAGGTACAGTTTTTGTTACATTTGTGAAATTATTTATACCACCAATTAAAGGTTGAGGGGATTTGCTTAAACCAGTCTTTTCAAATATATCTAACATTTGTTCTTCCAAGTTACACACTCTTTGGACAGTGGTCTCTTTTGGCATCATGACTAGTTATGCTATAACCTGCCCTACTTTCTAAAACTCTTTTATTTTTTATTTTTTAATAAGGGTGTTATCCTCATCCATGGTGGTCGAATTGGCTACTTCCAGGGAGACATCCGTTTGTTGATGGATGATTTGAAAACACTGCAGCCAACCGTCTTCCCTGTTGTCCCAAGGCTTCTCAACCGCATGTTTGATAAGGTTCGATAAAGTTATGGTTTTACAAATTTGTCTTGTTGCTGTTTGTTTTTGATACAGTATATGTCAACATCTACACATCTGAGGAAGTTCAGAAATATATTTTTTGTTAGGACAGCCTAGTCCTATCTCTGTGTTGCATATGAAGATGAACATCTGAGGTGATGACCTCTGCAGATATTTGGCCAAGCGGATTCCCCTCTGAAGAGGTGGCTGCTAGACTTTGCCACCAGCAGAAAGGAGGCAGAGCTTAGAAGTGGCGTTGTCAGAAAGGACAGCATGTGGGACAAACTCATCTTCAGGAAAGTTCAGGTATGCATTGCCTTATCATTCATTAAGTATCTTAAGGTAGATATCGGTGTAGAAAGCCTTATTCATCAAGTAAACATCTTAGCCAAAACAAACTTGAAATTGACATTTAATTTTAGTTTGACGTTAATTCACATTAAGATGTTATGTGTAGTTAATTGATGTTGGCAAGTTTTTTTAATCACATGTTAATCATTGATTTTACTTAACCTGACATTCTGCTTTAGAGAATGTTATTATTGAATCACTAAATGTGGACCCCACAGTTCTATTTTAAGGGAGAATATTGCATATAGTTCTTTTTATATTGCATTTCATCTCATATTGGTGTGTACTTATCATGTACTAATTTATGTGAAATATACCTTCAGTATATGATCATAATTGTAGAGGATGTTGATGTATAAAATACGTCTTCCTAGACTGGTCAGTCTTTACATCCACATTTTAAATTAAAAATTTTATATGACTTCAAAAATAACACCATTGAAGTAGAGCCAGTATTTCTTTGAAATTCGAATCCTCCTTCTTTGATGATTTCAGTTGTTTTTCCTGTTTCCTTTCCAAACCCTGCAGGCTAGCCTGGGTGGTCGTGTGAGACTCATGATCACTGGCGCGGCCCCCGTGTCTCCGACAGTTCTCATGTTCCTAAGGGCGGCTCTGGGTTGTCAGGTAAACATGCCTTCATGCCCTTTTCTATCAGCATTTATGAATCCACTTGGATAACTACAAGTGAAATCCATGTCCTCCCTTGTCCAACAGTTTTATGAAGGTTATGGCCAAACTGAATGCACAGCTGGGTGTTCCCTGTCAATGCCTGGTGACTGGACTGCAGGTATTAGCTGGAATGCTACATGGCTGCTGGCATACTAGCTTTGCTTTTTGTTTTAGTTTTTTTATTTCTCATTTAACATATTTTCAATCGAATGTTCATACATTTTTTTCAATGCTGTTTATGTATTATAGTTCATTACGCCCCCAGAATTCCCCTTTAACCAGATTAAAATGAGCTTGGTTATGGTTATCCAAGGTTATGGTTTATGAGACAATTTATACATTCTATGGAGAATCCTCGGTTTTAGGCTATATAGGATACGGAAATGAAACCACTCCTTTTATTTAACTAGGTCATGTTGGAGCACCACTGCCCTGCAACTATATCAAGCTGGTAGATGTGGCTGAAATGAATTACCTGGCAGCCAATGGAGAGGGAGAGGTAAGGAGTGCTGCTTTTGGCTTTTTTTTTTTTAATGCCTGCGTTGTCAGCGTTAGATCACTAGTTAATGTAAGAAAACAGTGGCTGTCTTTACATTTACTGTATTTGTGAAAGTAAATGTGTTCTGTTACACATAGACACAAGTTAAATATCATATCCCTTGGTAACCCGATCCAAGATATATAATTGTGTGTATTATCTGATATATTCAGGCATGTACAGTACACTTATGTCATTTAATGTTCGGTTGTACCTTCTGTTCACGGTCCTCATGTCCGGTAGTCCTCTAGGAAAATAAATTGAGTCTATGATGGCAGATGGCCATCGTAGTTGTCAAAAATGTAAGATTAAGGTTGTTAGAGTACTTAAGGCATCAATTTCAGTGGATGCTTTTTTAGTGTAGTAAAAAGTTTGGTGAGATATAAATAAATGACCCGGCCTCCCCCCCTTTCTTTCTTGCTAGATATGTGTTAAAGGACCAAATGTATTCCAGGGGTATCTAAAAGACCCAGAAAAAACAGCAGAAGCAATTGACAAGGATGGATGGCTTCACACAGGAGACATTGGGAAATGGTTACCTGTAAGCAACAGTATGAGATGAAAAAGCCAACATAGGTTAATGTCACTTGCCAATTTCTGTATGTTAACATAACTCTATTTTGATTTTTGTAGAATGGCACTTTGAAAATTGTTGATAGGAAAAAGCACATTTTTAAACTGGCACAAGGAGAATACATTGCTCCAGAGAAAATAGAAAATGTATATGCTCGTAGCGATCCAGTGGCACAAATATTTGTACATGGAGATAGTTTACAGGTGAGTTATCCTTTTTTTCCTTTTTTTTTTTTAAATGTATCAATTTTTATTTTGAATGTATAGCATTAAACATGTTTTTCTCATTGGCTTCAGAACAATATCAAATATGTTCTAGTTTATTAGCAGTAGGGTAATAGGATAATGATTTGCTCTGTCTTACAAAGGCATGCCTGGTGGGAATAGTGGTGCCTGATCTGGACTTTTTACCTGCTTGGGCCAAGAAACGAGGGATTGAGGGTTCCTACTCTGAACTCTGCAATAGCAAGGTAGATTTGATGCCATTTTCAATTTCTGCAGATTGCTAGATTTCTGTAGTTGCTGTGGTTTTTATTTATTTATAATTTATGTTTTAGGATGTGAAGAATGCCATCCTGGAGGACATATTGATGTTAGGGAAAGAAGAGGGGCTCAAATCTTTTGAACAGGTGATTTAAAAAAAAAAAAAATGTTTTACATGTTTTAACATGGGGTGATCTTACCTTTCTGGAAATCACATAAACACATTCTCCGGATAATATTTCCCCCCATTTATCTAATGACTAATGCTACCTGCTTTATTGTCTTCTAGGGACCCATTTTGCGTCAATACACCTGAAATATGTTACATGAGTCACAATTTAAAATGTCCTTTTCCTCTGTAGGTGAGAGACATTGCGTTACACCCAGAGATGTTTTCCGTTCAGAACGGCCTCCTGACACCCACCCTCAAAGCAAAGAGGACTGAAATCTGTAGCCACTTCAGAGAGCAGATTGATGCACTCTACTCCAAGATTAAGATGTAAGCCCCTATCTATGGAGAAGGTGACCATTTGGGAGTCATAGCCAGAACCAAAGGGGATACCCTTTAAATGCCAGGGACTAACTGGCTTGTGGATCTCAGCTTGGAATAGTTGATTGACTTTATATCTGTTTCTTTCCCTTTCCCTTTTATTGAGCTAGCTACAGATAAGTACCAGCTAATAATGCCTCAAAGAATATTGCTGCCTCACCTTGGAAGGCAGGGTGTTGGGAGGTAGGGTGATGTCAGTCTCCCTTTTTTGCAAAATGAGCTTATTTCATTCTTGAGGAACAATTTTCTTTTCGATAAGCTTTAGGGTGGCTAACACTCAATAATGCATTTATTCCAACAATGAAACATATTTATATCCAATTTTATTTCAGGTTTAGATTTAGATTTTAATTTGATATTGAATGCAATAATTGCCCTTGTAAATAGTGTATCTGTAGGAAGAAAAATATTGTATGTAAAGGACTGGAACATGTAGTGTTATTCATTTCCTGCATTCCTGTCAATGCTGTTGGCTATCGAGCCCCTATGTTCCAACTATTTCAATGTGTAGTCAATAGAGATTATCTGAGATCTTTGCCTCCTTATGGTGTATGGAAAATGGCCACCAATATTTATGCACATAGGTTCTCATTTTTCGATGTCCTCTTAAACTTGACCTCTGCTGAGCGCAGTTGACAAAGACTTCATATACTCAGAGCATGTTCATGTTGTGTTTTAGGTGGCGATTGTGTATTTTTTGATTACCATCTGATTCGTGAAAACTAAGTTCTAAAGATGGCTGATGATCCTTACCTTGGTAAAATTATTACAGATCACATTTAGCAATGTAAATCTTTAGAGTAATTAATGTGATATTTTACACTTGCATATCCAGGTGTCTGTGCCTTAGGAACTATTTATATCCAACATGTAAAAGCTAATTTATATTTACAGGTGCTTAACTTGACAGTTTATTTATTTTCCCCTAAGACTGAAATCAGTGTAGGCTATCAAATCAACCAAGCTAATGATTATAGTAAATTGACAAAAGTAGGAGCAAAGTGTTGTTAGGTTTACCAAATAAACACTTGATGCGTTCTGTAGCCTATTTATAAATAGGAAATCACATTGAGTTCATTACAGGACAGTTGGGAAAACATTTATTTGATTAAAAACAAGGATTTCAAAACACATTTATGAGTGCATTTATAAATTATATAATAAAAAGTTGACATTGAACTACAAATAAAAAATTATTGTAGCATTCAACAATCTAATGCAGTGGTTCTTTTAAACTAAACTACGGGTTGGGAGCTCCCTTTTATTCATTATAATTTATTTTGGAAGTCACTGGTCGATGAGCTTTGCAAACCACTTTTTTAATGAGACTCAAATTCTGCCATGCATTGTAGCAGAAGCTGATCTGGGACCTCCTCTGGAAACTCAGTGTTTCTTTCATGGTCTTCTAGAGCCCCTATGAGGGCCTGGTCATCACATCCATCATCCCAAGGATCAGATGCTTTCTCCTCCAAATGGGCGGTGCTGTGTGGTTTCTGGTCTGGTGTCTGTATTACTTCAATATTACCATTGTTGTCCATTAAATATGCCTGGTCATCCTCATTTTCCCCCTGTCAGTGAGCACATCAGATCAGCATTTCTACATTTGCAAACTGTATTTTGTGCGAAACGAAAAAACCCTAGTCTGAAGATTTTGATAAAACTCCAAATCTGTGAGCATCTTCATTGTCAGTTAGAATGCTGTGGGAAAGGAAAAATACAAACCCTTGTAAAGATGTAGCTCACACACACCTCCTCTGGTAGTGGGTAACCTGTGACAGTACAAGAGTTGTCTGATTACATTAGCACTTGTGGTGGCTGGGTTGCCAATTTTGGAATAATCTCTAATGAATAACTATATATAGAATAGAATAATTTCCTAGGTGTATGCACTTCCTTTATAACGTGGGTTTTAGCTTTATGTAAAAAAAATTTATGTTTTAGCATGGAAGTGGAATAGCTTCCCCTAGCGGCATTTGCATACTTGAGGATCTGAAGTTTTTGCAAGTGGGATCATGACACTTCTGGTACCACACTTCCTCTTTAAGATCCACAACAATCCTGTTAGACAGAGAGAGACTGAATAAAACGTTTAGAGGACACTCGTAACACAGAAAACTATCCTACAGCACAGGAATGGCACTTACATGATGTTGTTGCTTTTATGGAACCTGCCAATATTTTCACACCAGCGGTATTTCAGGATGTCATAGACGAGCAACTGTTCAGAAACAAAGTAGTTCCAACGCCTAATGCCTGTTTTGAGATAGAGACAGAATAGAACATTCTCTCATTGGTTTATTTTATTTAGCATTAAAGTAGATAAAGTAATGAGCATGAACCCAAACAAACATAACTCAAAGAAGAAGAAACAGACAGTAGAAGATTAAGTTAACAAATACAATAAAATACAGCAATACAAAATTTGGAGGTATTGATTGATTGTAAGGTAACAAATGTTTGTTGTCCCAAACAAATAACCTTTATCAATATCTTGATATTTTTCTATGTAGCATTAACTATTCACAAAAATAATTTGAGACATTATTTTTTGTATTATGGATGTGATGACCAAGTAGAGTGATTATTTTTTCACTTAACTGTTACAGAAAAATAAATAGGTTCGTGTTGTCACATCTGTAAACAAATTCTTGTGAGTCTACTGATAACATTTATGGTCTTGTTTTTTTTTTTTATTTATTTATTATTTTTTTTTTAAAAGGTTCAGTTAAGAGTTGACCCTTGAGAAGCTTGATATGTGCTCTCAGAGATAGTAGGGGAGAGCAGCAGGAGATGTTTTCTGTTATCTTATCTCCAATACATTGTGAAGGAAAACAGAGCATTGTTGTAAAATACACCCACACACACCCAACCCTATATAAACTAATATATGAAAGAAGGTTCTTCATTGCTTATTGCTGTGTTAAACCCAAAATGCATTTTGATTAAAGGAAACTGCTGATCCACGATCATGGTTGTGTCTTTAGAATTGGAATTTATCTAACACAACTAAAACAGAATTCATAAAATCTGATCACTTTAATAGAATGCTGTTTATGAGCAATATCTCATATCAATTATACATTGATATATTACACAACTCAATATATTACATCAAATCCATTATAGTTTCATAAACCAAGTACATACCTCCTTGAATTCCATCCTTTTTAACCACAGACAGTACAAAGTCGTCCACCTCTTGGTAAGGGGAATACTGGTAGCCACACAAGGAACCTGAGAGAGAAAGAGAGCGAGAGAGAGAGCGAGAGAGACAATTACATGCATGTACATACATGCATACTTACATACATGCATGGTCCAGTAAATAGGACAAACACTATCAGCAGTTATTGTAATCTATGATAATGGGAAAAGGGTGAACATATAAACCTGTGTTTGTGTGTAGTGAACCCATCTAGAGAAAGACAGCACTTGATTTTAAGCTTACCTGAAACACTTGTCAAGTCCGGTTCAGTTCCATGCAACTTAGTTTGGGTTTCTTTTGTTTCAGAGATGTCCCAGGAAAGAATTCTCTGACCTGTGAAACTGATAATACACAGGAATAATCTCAAAATTTAATGACTCAAGATAGCTATACAGAACACAAAACTCGTTTGTGCGTTTGTGAGATCATTGTACCTTACATTGCAGATTAAAGAAGCCAAGAATATGCTTTCCTCTGGAGAAATGCATCTGTCGGGCTTGGAAATGAATGTATTATCTTCTGCCAGAGTTAATGCAACATTCTTTCCTGCCTTTGATGACTTGTACAGGCGGAAATTTCTGTTCTTGGTGTATACACCTATTTTGTAAATTAAAACCAAATAAAAACAACAGAAGGAACAGCAATCGCCAATATCGGAATACAGACAAACAGAAGTTTAGAGCCTTTCTTACCCAGATCAACAAATAGACATTCCCGTCCCTCCTTGTTTTTCACTAAAAGAGAGCTTAGGTCTCTGTCTTCCTGCTTCCGCTTCTTGGCCTGCGAACTCTTTGCCCCCGGGTCTTGTTCCCCCGGGGTCTCCCGAGAGATACTGTGTGGGGTTCTGCTGTCAGCAAGTGTGCATTATAGAGAAGTATTGAAACAATAGCTATGACTTAAACCAGTGGTTCTCAAATCTGGCCCATGCACTCCAAAAAGCAATGAATGACTTATTTTATGAGTTGCTAATATAACAGCAAAAGTATATAGTATAAGCAACCATAAACAGCATTTAAAAATGTATGCACATTTTATTAAAAATAATAAATACAAAAATTTTAAAAGTATAAAAATAGTTATTAAAAAGATTTCAAATAATCTCAAAACCCCCCTAAAAGCATTTTATGACCCCAGCAGGGGGTCCCGACCTACACTTAGAGAACCACTGACTTAAGTAAGTTAGTCATTGTAAAGCCCTGGAAAACAAACCCTGTTCCATTGTCCTCTGCCACTGAGTTCACGTGATTTGACCAACTTCCTTTTTTGCATGGGTTCAGAATTTGTTGTAGAATTGCATGTACAAATCTACCTAAAAGGAAACATGAGAAGGAGTATTTAATGATGTTATTTAATGATTAATTGTGTTGCAACATGGACATTTTACAGCAAGCCATGGGAAAAACACAATAAACATGCAAGAAAGTCAGGGTGGTTTGTTTTAGACATTCATAACTTCAATGGTCAACCTACCCACATGTATGTTATCTTTAAAGGCTGCATTGGATAGAATGAAGATAAGATGACGACTGAACTTCTCTTCTGTGCTTGAGTCCAGATTCAAAACATCCTTCTCAGAGCATTCAATCCCATAAATCTCCATCAGCTTTTCACAAACATACTAGAAACACACAAAGCAGACAAATACAAGTTAGTCAAGTTAGGCTAGTCTATAGAAGAACATTTCTTAAGACTGCTGCAAAGTAAACAGGGCTCAAAATAACAGCCAACCTGCTGAAGAAAAGACACTCTTGCTTTTCCATCAAGCCCTTTGTTAGAGGGTTTGTGGAACTCCAAGTCAAAATAGAGCTTGCAAACAGCCCCTTCTGGTATGACCTCATAGCAATGCATTAGGGACTGTTGGTAGGTCCTGAGAAGAGTTGGGAACAGATCATGTCAGGATAATGGGGAGTAAATACAAATACACTAATTAGAATTCATACACGTACTTGTAGTAATGCCACAGCTCACTGTAACTGGTAACCAAATATATCCTTTGACCCACGGTGGTGTTTTCTTTTTCAAGTGCAAAAACATGCACATCCTAGGAAAAAACTTAAATGTCTCTATTCATAAATACACAATGCAAAGGATAAAGGGAAAATTGAGAAAGCACCAAACATACATACCTCTTTGCAGCTCTGAACAAAATTAATGGCCATACTCTGACGAGGAAAGAGTTTCCAAATGGAGGATGGCTGGCATGGCCATAGTCGAGGTTTGTAGCATGTTGCCAGAGGACTCTGCTGGAAAGACTGGGCGAGTTCCTCAACTTTCTTCAGTCTCGTTCCCCACTTTCTCATCCTCAGTTCTTTACTAGCTTACTTACAGTATGCTGCAGACAGATCATGTGAAATATATATGTATGTGAAAGCCTTTTAGTCCGAAATCACTAAAAACTAGGCCAACCCGAATTCCACAGGAACTCACAGCCTACAGAAATCATCTACTGATTGCAGATGTTTATTTCAATGCATGGGAAAAAAAGATGAAATGCTGATGCTGTACATTAGCAGTTATAACAACCCTGGTGATAACTTATTTTAGCATATTATTGTCACATTAGACAGTGTCGACATTTTTATATTTTATGAACTGTCAAGAATTAAGCCATCATCTTACCGTAACCTAATTAAACCGTACCATAATACTATATTATATAATGCTACTATATAATACTATATCTAACCATAACCCACCCAAACCTTAAACCAGTCCAATGCCATAATGTAAACAAAACAAAACCAGGAAATTCCAATAACATTGCTAAACCCGCTTCATCAAACGGATCGTATCAGTCCATTGGATTGAAAATGTAAGTTAGCTCTCTCTGAATCTGACTTGATGACGTTTTTTAACCTATACTGCTACCGAATTCGACTAGTCTGCATGTTATATACAGTCACAGACACTGACAGTACCGTATACCTTTTGTTTGAGTGTGACTTCAGTTTAGCGCAGGCTTCATTTTGAATTCCGTCGTGTGCCTTTATGTTCAAATATATAAGGTTAAATTAAACGTAAACAGTAGCGGGCTAGAACTCTAAACAGGAGGGAATTTCAAAAATGTTCTGCGGTTGTGCATCAATTAAGGGCGTGCTTAACTTTCGTCCATTTTGTCGCTTTCTAAATAAAAGCCTTCATCATGTTTGACAATAAAAGCCTTCTAAATGTATTTTATAAAGTAACAAAACATACATAAATAATATCTTATCTTCATTATTTTGCTATTGCATATTTTTCTTATAACGTGACTGTTTGCCAGCACAAATAAAAATTAATTCTGTAGGCCTACACCTCTCATCAAATCTTTCTTATATTCTTATGAAAAAAACACCTTAGCCAGAAGTACAGGCTTAGTATGACCATATGTTAAGCAATTTTATCCAATTTACAGAAGTTTCCAGTCCCCAATTGACCTAACAAATAATCGGGATTACGTAATCTGAATACAAAAAATAAGTAGTCCTAACTACAATCAGACCAGATTACATTTGAGAAAATGTGTAATTTTATTATAGTTACAATGTCAAGGATTAGCCTACTTAATTTCATTTTTGATTATGTCTATATAATATGGCAATTTTAAAATTACAAAACTATTTAAAATTAACTCAAAGCATGTCTCTGAAAAACGGGTCTCTAAAAAAAATGCTCCACTTTGTGGAGGGGGAAAAAAGTGGTGACTTAATTAATAGTGATTTATGGATAATGGATCCATAAATATGGATAATGGTTTATGGATAATAGTTTCTTTGTATTTACATTGAAAATGTAAGATGAACATTTTTAGTAAATGCCCCTCTTCCTCAACGTGGCCTTTGATTAAAAAACAGCAGCAACAAAAATGTACACAAAAGAAACAGCATCCCACATGTTGTAGAATACACCAGTAGTTTGTGCCAGTAGTGTTTTTGTATGGGTAATTTCATTTGACCAACTGTAAATGCTGAATATGCTAAATGCATTTTATTTGCATTAAAAATGTTTTGAGATGTTTAAAAAAAATGTTTGTGGAAGTCAAAATTTTGTGGCGACATCCATTTTCTTGTTTGTTTGATTTAGTCTAATTCAAAAGTAATCCAAAAAATATTTAAAAATATTTTTTGTAATACAATGGATTACGTTATTAGTTACAAAAATTGCCATGTCATTGGTATTCAGTAACTCACTACATTTCAAAATAATCTGACCCAACCCTGCCGAACCGTGCGAATTTCCTGATTTTCCATGGCTTAGTCGATAAATTAGTGCTTTTGTCTTTAGGGGAAACCGGGGATGTATAGACGTAGATTTCGGGGTGATACGGCCCCCTCATTATTTAGAACACGTGCCTTTGCCCATTAATCAAGCGGGACTTTTATTTTGAAAAAAGACTATAACGTTACTCATAGACGTAACAATGCCTCTGACAGGGGCGAGTCTTTTTTACTCCCAAAATATGAATCTGAATTATGAGCTCATACGACCACTGAATCTTTTGTGGCAAACGTAATTATCCCCGCCACACACACACACACACACACACAGTGTTGTGATTTCAGTCAGCAGCGGCACAGCTGCTCTCCCTCTTCTCTGGCACGGTGCGCACGCAGGCAGGTTGATTAACCATGCAGATCAAAAAGTCTCAAAACCAAGTAAGTTGTGAGCCACTATAATGTTTTTCGAGTTTACTTTTAGAAGTGTTGTTTGCTAGTTTGCTAACTAATCTTAAAATAATGTTGCCTGCAATGGCTGCCCATAATATTTTGAATTGTCACCTGGTGCCTAACTTTTGTGTTAACTTATCCTTTACATAAATAAAGAAATTTCCACCATAAATTAGTGCAGATAATACAATTTCACCAGAATGCATCAAATTAAGTGTTTGGTTTCAGCTGTAACTTGCATAATATCTGTGTTGGAGCCATAGAAGTTTAAATCTCGCAAATGAATGAACTGATGTCAAATACAAGGAGTTCCATTGTTAAAACATTCCCCACTACCGGGCTAAGTTGTAAAACAACATGGGGTAAGTTGTAACAATAAAAGTGAAGCAAGGGCGAAATAGATATAGTCACACATTGAGGGGACAAAGTCAGACAGGTGTGGGACTTTTTTGTGAATTTCCGGCAGCAGGCCGGTGATTAGTACACAGGCGAGGTAGAACGGGGAGGGGGAGCACCACCCCACGGAGACACTATAACACAATTGATCTGTATCTTATTGTGGTACAGTGCCCCCAGAACCCTAAATTTCCACCCCAACTCAAACTGTTTGTTTGAAACATAACCGGGGATGTTGGAGTAGGGATTGAGATTGTGATCGTATGTGAACTGTAGGAGGAGGAATAGAGAGAGTAGAGAGGGTCTAAAATATAGTAGAACACTTTGCCTGCTGGAATCTCAGGATATGGGGCAGAACCACTACCCAAGGGCAAACATTTTTCCGGACATCTTTCAGGTATGTGTTTAGCCTTTGCAGTGTTTCCCTTTTTTTAATAAAATATTATTATTATAGAGAATTGTTTTTTTGTTAACATTTTATATATTTCCAATTTTCCTGAAATAATTTCAAATCTCAATGCATATTATGATCACACCCCTCTGCTTGCAGACATTTCAGTATATGGGGTAGATGCCATGTGTGTGTGTGTGTGTGTGTCTGAACCAGTTGTTGCATGGTCATTCACCCAGTCTGCTGTTAGTGAGATTCAATTTAAGGGTTAGAGTAGTGCAACCAAAGGATTATTTCATCCTGAATGCTATCATACAGATTTATACTGCGGTAAAGAAGTGAGTTGAGGGTTTAACAAAATGTCATTATTACTTTAAACAATATTGTTTTGTGATTTGAAAGGGATTAATATAGCTATAAATCATGAATGAATCCATCCAACCCAGAACCTTAAATAAGTGGAAAAAAATCTGTGCCCCAAGCCAACTGTTATTTCCTTCCATGGACAGGAAAAGGAGTTGCTTAGGGAACATAAATTCCTGGGCTTTCCCAGAATCTCATTACAGGAAAAGAGAGACGACACCCACCCATGGTGAAAGTGATCATAACTACCAGATAAAGGTATGTACCTAGTTATCAACCAAAATGTAATCTTTCAGTTTTTCATGTATTCTGTGTTTTGCAACATGAAGGAATGTAGATTGATCTTAACCAAGTTCTAACTATTACTGAACAAGCTATGAGCCAGGTTCTGTATCTAATGCCGTTTCAGTGCAAAAGTTTCCTGTTAAGCTACAACAGGACCCTGTATGAAAACAGCTAATAGCAGTGACCTACTGTAGAAAATCTTCAGGTTCATTGTGTCTTCACTAACTTTCCTGTAATGTTTTCCTTCTGTCTTCCTCACTAGATCAGAATAGTGCAGCAGAATTAAGATGTGGCATAAGCAAGAAAGTGTCCTTGCTGTTTTTTTTGTCTTTCTCTATTACAGTGTAAGTTTTTTTCTATTACAAGATTTAAAACATTTTCTACATTGTACAGTTGTATTTATTATATACAACAGAAGTTGTATATAATAAAAGTGATAACATTAATGTGTATAGTTCTTAATCACAGCACAATGGATGGCTTAACAAGTCCACATTAAGTTTGATCAATACAGTTAACACCACAATCATTTACAGGCGGCTGCAACGACTACAAAACAACTCGACATGGCCCATGAAGCTGTGGATAACCGATATATTGGATGCTGGGACAAAGGTTTAGAAAAAGTCTTGAAGTCAGGACTGTTGAAAGAGGAATTGAACAGTACTAAAGATTTTCAGAAAGTCTGGAATTCAGATTTGTTGTGTTCGAAGTTGATTCCTGGAGGAGTAAAGGAACATACTTCTGCGATGAATGCATTTGCAAAGGCTGGCAAAGCCTTCAGGAAGTCGTTTAACAATGCAGTGGAAACCATGGGTGGAAATGCTAGTGTTTTTGAAAGCCGTTTCCCATACAAGTCACTTCATTTCCTTCTAATGGATGCTATGAGGCTGCTAAATAATAGAACGTGTATAACTGTGTACTCTGTCTCAAAAGACAAGTATGAGGGAAAACTTGGTTCAGAGGTTAGATTAGGTAGGTTCACCATAGTTGAATATGACAATAAGAACCTAAAGGAAAGTCCTGATTTAGATGGGGGAACCTTATTTAAGATCACCTCTTGCTTTGTTCTCAACTTGGAGGAAAACATATGCACACACACAGATGATGTTGAGTTGCTCTTATCTCCATCTGAAGTATTCATAGTGGACCAAATCGACAGTATAAGTGATGATTATGATTATACTCAAATTGTTCTGAAAAGTTCTGTGAAAAACTACAGCAATGACAACTGTTTCCTCAACTCTTTTTCTCTGTAAGTTTTGGCATTATTTTATAGTTTAAAAAAGCATAGTTTAATTAAAAGAGTATATGCTGTAACATGTCGCAGTAGCAGCTATCTAATAATATTATTTTCTTGTTCTCTTATTCTTTCTTGTTTTCTAGATCCCCCACTGATTCTTCTACCCAAAGACATGGCAGCATTCTGTTCGTGTTTATGACTATATCTCATTTGGCATTTATCTACTGAGCATCAATAAAAGAGTAAACTGATAAACAGAAAATAAACAAATTCCTGAATTAAGATAAAAATAAATCCTTGAGATAAAAATTAAAGAAGTGAATATTATTATGTAATTTCCACAATATTTTGCCTATGTTCCTGCAAGCCAGACAAGGTTTTGCATTTTAAAATATAATACAATTTTAAATGATTATTAAACTTGTTTAAACTCGACTGTATATACATTTGATATTTCATATTGTATCATCTACTAATAACATCAAAAAATTGTATAAAGTTACCAGCAGTGTTGTTAAATGTATTAGTGCTAGTCAAAATAATTTGATGAATCAAAATAAAAGTTACCACATGCTAACACCATACTTTTCAAAAGAAGATGTGTATTTGTGAGAGAATGAAAAGAGATTGTAAGTTTGTTTTTCCTGTATGTGCCATTAAACTGAGGTGCAGGGCACACCTGTCATTGCTGTTTACTTTTTGGCACCTGTAAAACTGTTTAAAGCAATACAGGAATAAAATATATGAAAACATACTATAGCATTATAGATAGTAGCCTACAGTATGGTTTGTGGTTGCCATTTAAGATACTTCTGCTAGATCACAATAAATGTGTCACAGTATGCATGTTATTGGAGGGAATGTATTAGTTTGTAGCCAGACAGAGCACACAGGTGTTCGTTCGCACACAGATGTGGGAACAAATAGAGACAATGGAGAATTGTCAAAAAAAGAGAGAGAGAAAATGCAGCTAAACATGAAAGATAAACTCTTTGTTTTAAACAAAATTGATGTTAATATATCGAATGCTATGCTTGCTATGCTCACTACTCAACGTGCAACGTGGTGTATGTTTTGTAGTAAATGTATCGTGGAAAGTTCTGTTTAAGCGAGATAACCCATGGGTGTAACCTTTTGAGGTTTGAGACATGTCAGGAGAAGACACAACATGTGCTGTATAGCCTGCTGATTTTAAAATATGGAACTGCATACAGTAGCAGGAAGTGTGGTGTGCAATCTTACCATCTGCAATGTTGCCTGTTCTGGGAGGGTCAACTCCTAGAGAAAAGGTATGTGCCTAGTTATCAACCAAAATGTTTCGGTTTTTCATGTCTTCTGTTTTTTGCAACATGAAGGAATGTAGATAGATCTTAATCAAGTTCTGACTATTACTGAACAAGCTATGAGCCAGGTTCTGTATCTAATGCAGTTTTGGTGCAAAAGTTCCCTGTTAAGCTAGGACAGGACCCTGTATGAAAACAGCTAATAGCAGTGAACTACTGTAGAAAATCTTCAGGTTCATTGTGTCTTCACTAACTGTCCTGTAATGTTTTCCTTCTATCTTCCTCACTACATCAGAATAGTGCAGCAGAATTAAGATGTGGCATAAGCAAGAAAGTGTCCTTGCTGTTTTTTTGCCTTTCTCTATTACAGTGTAAGTTTTGTTTCTATTACAAGATTTATAATTTTGCCTGTTCTGGGAGGGTCCACCCCTCAAGAAAACTGCATATATACAGACTGGAAGAGTTCAGACTGGGGAAAGAAGTGGAAAAAGGGAAGAAAAAGAGTTAAAGAGAATAGTTCAGTAAAGGCAGCAAAAGTATCAAATAATATCAATAAGATAACATTAAAAAAACGCAGAATAACCAGAATAACCAGGTCAACTTCAGTAGAGACAATTTCTAATTTCTTTTCATACAGGAAAAGGTGCAGAGTTTCTTAAGGAATGGGTCACGGCTTGAAACAAGTGGTAGTGAACATGACTACCTAGGCTACACTTGGAAGATTTTGATTGATGCCAATTGACCCCTATAACAACCTCCAACCCTAGATATACAGTAGCTTTACCCAAACCCACTCCCTGGAAAGAATTGTCATAATAAAAGAAGGCCCAGTTACTCCGAATGTTTTTGCAAGTATGGCTCATGGTGAACACCTGTATTAGCCTACGTACAAACAAGGTGGAGCTTTAGTGAACGTGTCCAACAGCACCCTGAGTTTAGGTGACGGAATCACCGTAGCAGTAATGTAAGGAATGGGGAAGGAGGCCTATGAAGAAGCCAGTGCCTGGTTAAGATGACGTGTCCATCAATGGGAAACGTAGTGTCACAAGTGTGCAAATGCAGTCCAGAATACTTGTGTGTAATTCGTGCACGAGCCCCCAGAGTGTAGGACAAGAAGTACAGGCTCTTGCTCGAACATATAACACACATACTAACCACCACCAGGTACCTTGCGTAACAAGGCAAAATCAGTGACACTGTGAGGATACTGAGAACAGGCCATTTCGGACACCGAACTAGCAACTCTGTAGACACCCTGGTTGCTGCCCTACAGGGGCTAGATGCCAGAGAGGGCTCTCTTAGTGCTCCTTTCCAGAAGAAATCCTCCACTCAGGAAGAACTGTCTGCAGAGAAATTGTTCACAAACTAATTACATTTAAAACGAAATGTTGACAACGCAATTTAATCCATTTAATCAATGGTTCTTGATATTCGTTCGTGATAATCCATTTACTCTTTTTACTGATAGATATTTAATAATTTTTCTATACTGTAGGTAAAGGTATGAATGGGCCTCTGATATGTTGTTTTGTTTTTGTTGGTACTGTTGTGTGCCCTTAAGTGGGTGTTCTCACATGCCATTTGAATGTAAAATGCCTTGGGCCTGTGTGTCTTGACACAATACAATGCACTGATGTTATTACAGAATTCAATATATGCACTCCTATGTTGTTTACTGTAGTGTCTGTAGCTGTTAATGTGATTACTCATATTCCAAGCCATATAACCCAGGCCCTTTATTTGGGATAATTTACATGAACTGGCTCCCATTTCAAAACTAGTTGAATAGCCCTGCTCTCCATCACTGGTAGAGTACAGAACACAGTATGGTAGAGTAAAGAATAGCGAGTATTTATTTTCCCTGTGTCAGGCGTGGCTGAGGCGGAGTGCAAGTACAGACAAAGGCGAAGACACAGCATAGAGGCGGTAAATGCTCGAAGCGATATTTAATGCGAGGTTATACAAGCGTGTCGAAACGGCTCCTGAGAGCCCTCCAGCCAGGGCCTCCCATCCTCCAGGGCAAACTTTACTGCAGAAATTCTTTGTCCTCCACGTTGTAGTCTGTATCGCCTGCCTCCCACGTTGTAGTCACTATCGCCTGCCTCTCAGCAGGCGATAGTTTTTTTTAGAAAGATCCGCGCAGGGGTATAGCTTGGGCGGGTTCCCCTGCCACTGAGAGAGGACGGCCCCCACGCTGTCCACCTCCACCATAAATGGAAGTTGGGGGTCTGGATGATGTAGGAGACCTGCTGTGGAGAAAAGCGTCTTGAGGTCCGCAAAAGCCTGGTTTGCTGAGCTTTGGAATCCCCAGCCCGACCACAGAAGGCACAGGCCCAGTCGACTCCGACGTGTGATCTCATCCGCGGGCAGCGGGGTGACGCCTAGCTCCATCGGGGTCAAGCTGGGGCTGAGTCGTCGGCAGATGTCCCGTCAGGCGATCCCGGTCGCGGAACTGCATGTCCAGAGCACGGGCCCGTCGTACAACTCTTCCAGGGGTAGGGTGGAATGGAGACAGGCCAGCTCCAGCTGCACCTCCCTCCGTAGCCCCAAATGGAAGGCGGTGCCGAGGGCCGGCTCATTCCACCCGTGGAAGCGGCGATGGTCTGGAACTCCGTGATGAAGTCCTGCGCGGGCCAGGATCCGCTAACGAAGGCGGAGGAGGCGCTTCTCCAGATTCTTCCCAGGTGTCCGAATCTCTGAAGGGGATGCGGAGCTCCTCCAGTAGCCAGCGATAGCTTGGGATCGACGACGCATGGGAGTGGTATACAGCGGTGGCCCAGTCCAAGGCGGGATAGCGTTGTCCGGACTCGCTCCTCGTCGATCTGCTGGAGTGACTCGACATGTAGATCCAGCTGGAGGAGGAATCCAACGAGTCGTCCCAGAGTGCCAACGAACCTCTCGGGCGGGGCAATGCGCGAGCCCCCCCCCCGCAGGTGCAGACAAAGGCGAAGACACAGCATAGAGATATTTAATGCAAGATTATAGGGGCAGGATAGTGGTCTAGGTGTTGGACTCCCAGCCGGAAGGTTGTGGGTTTAAGCCCCAGAGTTGGCCTACTTGTAAGCATCCTTGAGCCTTGAGCAAGATGCCTAACCCCTATCTGCACCATGTAATTCGTCGCTTTGGATAAATGACCTAATTGTAAATGTTATACAATCGAAAAAACTGGCAAAGTGGCAGTATGCAAACGTTAGCAAACACTGACATTCCCCTCATCCACCCCCCTCCCACTTACATAGAGCACAGGAGGGTTGATGAGGGGATTGCGCACAGGTGTGCCGCTGCTAGGGTGCGTTGGTGTGTGGACGCCCGACGGCCGGTGGTTTAATACACCGGTGAGCTCAACTGGGGAGGGGCAGCAGCCCTGTATGTTACACCTGCAGGGGTGTACATATAACAAAGACTACAACAATAAGACACAAGAATATAAAACAGAAAACTGTAAACTCTTAAACCAATCGCAGCAGGGATTAAAGAATGTGTTTCTCTGTTCGTTCATGGCCCAAAGTTTAGAAGCTCTTAGAAAATTAAACTTTGCTGGCACTTAGGCTGATGGCAATTATTTTGAAGAGTGAATGATATTGGTAATGTATGTTGTAAAATGTATAACTTAGTCAGCCCCAATGACATGTTATTCTAACAGAATATTGTTTGTTTACAATAACTGGTGTATGACTTATTCAGCTATTGACAATGTACGTCGCTTTTGGTAAAAATGCTAAATGAATGTTTAATGTAAAAGTTCCCAATACAGGTAAAATACGATAAGGTCACTGGTGTCACCAGATGATATGATTTGGTTAATCCTGATTAACCCAGTAGAAATCTTCTTTGAGCTCAGATAAGGCATCGTTGCTTGTGACAACACCATAGAAAGTCTACATGGTCTATATGGACCAGGTATAAAACGTGTACTCTGAAGATCTTCATCGTACCTTTCCACATGTACAAATGGACACAAATGGAACACCTACAGTATTTGATAAAATCCTGAAACCTGGATCAAAAGCATCCACAATTTAAGATGTTGCAGTTGTCTACATGCATGTAAGTTTGAGCTCGGGTGTGGTGGATTTGTGTTTGACTATTTTACTTACCTGTTGTTGAGGCAACGGTAGAATATAGCCACATCACGGACAGGTGATTGTACTTCCATCTCTTCAGTTATTTAGGCCTGTCACTATAAAATAGAGGGGATAGAGAAGCCAACAGATTGCAAATGACACCACAATGATAATCATCATATGTAGTTAATGGAAACAAAACCCATCTATTTAAGACACTTTGATACCAAATTAAAAGGGACACTCCACAGTTTGTGTCCACAACGAGTTGGCTCGAGTGAGGTTTACAACAAAGTTGTTTTATTTTGAAACACAGATAAGCAATTGATAAAAAAAAATATTTTCCTTATATCGTTTTTTTCCGATCTTTCTCTATAGCCTACACACACACATTCACAAACACACACACACAAACATATATATTTACAGTATATATAGATGATATAGACATAGATACACACACAGCACACACAGCAAATGAATAGGTCTGACGACACTGCCTCTAAGTCAATTTTTTTTACACAAAAAAAGCATATATATTATAAACATGTAAGACTTCCCCTCAAGGTCATAAGTAGCTTTTAGTTTGGTATACAGTACATAACTTTTTAAACCTACTTTTATTTTGTGTGCCATCATTTTCAACTGGACCCTAACAGTTGTGCAGATCTATACAGGTATAAAATCCTATTCAAAATGGAGCATTCACATTTATTGTGAAATTGAAAATAACCAAGAAAAACCTTAAATCGTTTAAAAACTGAATTTGAGTTTCTGGGGATTTATTTGTTCTTTTTGGGCCTTCATGCCAGTGGCAAGTAATTTATTATTATTATTGTTTAGCATTTTTTGTCAAGTTGAAACAAGACAATGCAAGTGGAATGCAAGTAGCAAGTCTTTTTATTTATTTATTTAATTTTTTTTACATTTTTACAAGTTGAAACAAGACAAATTTGTACAAATCTTACAAATAATACAGCTAACTGAGACTACTTAATTAGTTCTATTATACTGTATAAAGCTATGTTTTGCTATTATGTGTAGCTATAAAGAAAATATTTTATGATGAAGTAGCCTAAGTTTAGTAGAGGTGGATGCAGAACACACAAAAAAAAATTGCTGTTTTGAAAGACATAACGTAAACCAGAATAATGTTTTTATGTGGTCTTTTACTGGTCTAAAATATTGTAATCAATAGCTCAAAGGAAGTGTAAAGTCGACCCAATCAGCACCAGACATCATCAGATAATGACATCTGACTGAGAAAAGGACAGTTTTTAGAATTTGCCCCAAGCATTTGTGAGTGGGAGTGAGGATTATAATGGGTGTGGTGTTTGCTTGCTATTTGAATGTCTCTGGGTGAACCAGTTTAAGGTTAAACAGATGTAGCGGGAGTTACATTTTTCCTTTGTGTGTGTTGTTTAACACTAGGCGGACCAATCAGGGATGGGACGACATTATAAGTTCAAAGGTTTCTGTGTGTGGTACAGCACAAAGCTTTCAACTCAAGGTAAGACATGAAGCCTTGGCTATTGGAACTTTTAGTTGACAATGACAATCAGCTTTGCAAACCATTATTAACTGCATTCCATTGCTGTCTTACAAGGAATTCTTGTGTGCACAAGCTTACCTGTGCAAAAAGTTACTTAAGTATAGACTTTATACTGTATATCAGTGTGATCAATCTGTGAAAGGTCACCTAAGTTATATATAATAACAAAAACAACAACAACAATCATAAAAGGTGTTTGCATGTCACATATTCACATAAAATGTATATGCAATTCATTGTGTTGCTATATCAGAAAGATGACCAAAAAAACAACCAATTCCTTCTTTCTAATCTTATATCAGCTCTTAAAATATTAAGCACTTTGCCGTTAGCAATTATAGGCTGTTTGAAGAGTGAATGATAACTTTCTATTATTGCAATTATTGACTGTTTGAGGAGCGAATGATAAACCTTTAAGTAATGTTGTGCAAATGCATAGGTAAAATAGCCTTGTTAGATGATGCTGCGCATATTCTGGAAGAATGTTATGTGCTTGCAAAAACTGGTAGTTAACCAGTTCAACTGTTGACAAATTTAATAATTGTAAGTCGCTTTGGATAAAAGCATCTGCTAAATGCAGTAAATGTAAATGACATTCAATTATATTTCTAATAGCAGGACAATACAGCAAATGAACAATATATAATTAGGCTAACTCGGGTTTATAATTAACCAGCAAAAAGCAAGCCTTGAACAAATGAAGGTTATATATTATCCAGACAAATCTGTCCCTCCCATGTCACACATTAACAAGGTTCATAGGTCTTGAACCTATGAACTATGAGCATTTGTGCCAGGGAAGACTTTAATACAGTCATACTACAACATGAGCAACAAATACCTGTTGAGTCTATTTTAATAGCCCTGTCATAACGTCTTTCATGATCAAAGTTTTCAATTTACTTAGTAGTAGACCTATGATAATAAATTTACCGTGTATAGGTATATCAGTGCTGATTTAGCTTACAGCTGAGTCTGCTGGCTCAGCTGATTCTGCACAGTGATCAGGCCCAAGTTAGCATTAAACCACCAACAATGATCTTGGTCAGTGATGGCAAAGTTCATTTTCTACATGAACTAGTTCAAAGTTCAGTTTACACATTTTAAAATGAACTAGTTCAGTTCATACTTCAAAATTGAACTAAGTTCACAGTTCCAAAAATGAACTAGTTCATAGTTCTTTTTTTCCATATTTTG